>VDFB02039237.1:0-38671 GCA_007258455.2 Sequoia sempervirens
GATTTATTGTTTCCATTGGTAAAATCACTGTTTCCTCCATTTTAGGTCCCAGCCCAATGGTAACAGCACAACTAAAGCTGTTTATATTCTCATTCTTTTGCTGGTATTCAGAATGCTGATTTGATATTTCTGTTGAAGGACTAGATATGTTTTGAGAAGACACTAAACAAGGTTTAGGCTGAATCTTCTTATCCATTTCACTTGTACTACAATGACCACCAAATCTATCAAGAACGTTGGGATCTTGAGTTTTCAAATTAGACATATTAAGGTGATCTTGAAAAGAATTTGTAGTACTTATCTGCATCTGGTATGGATTACCAGCTGCTGTTGGTTTAGTTGAAAACGATGGAAAAACAGAGCCTTGAATCTTCCTATTTAAAGGTTCTTGTAAACAGTCAGGCAGAAATGCTCCTGGAATATTTTGAAGTGTACCAAAGACATTTCGTATGTGACTTACGAATTCCACATCCTCCATAATCTGCACACCAGCAACATCTACCAATTCAATTTAAGAAAGCAAAAAAATATCCTCAAGAGACCAACAAATTGTCAGTAGGGCTTGAAATTGCTGAAAATGTTCAAAAAGAAAGGGAGTATGTAACTGAACTTAGAGCACTGACACCTAGCCTCAAACTTGAACTGAAAACAACAATATTTTGGTCACAAGGTACTACATTTAATCAATTACTGTAACAGAATATAGGATTGGTTTCAAATCTAGAGAAAGAGAGCTTAAGTACAGCTATTTATATTGACACACCATTAAAGACTAGTAAATACAGCCCCGAACAATATGTGAAGCAATATTTAAAATCCATGCAATACTTTTTCAGTGTTCTAGGCACTAGACTAATCTAGGTTATGAGTAAATCCAAATATATGTATACAGTCATATATTGCTGTTTCTATCTCATCTAAGACAAGTTAGAATATTTTATTATGCTATTTTACTTCAGTAAATCCATTGTAACAATATTCCACAACTTTAGGTTATCTTCATTCCAAATTTTAATGGCCCTGATACGAATCCTTCCCAACCCTAGTTTCCTCCATTCTTTAGCCTTTATACCTTAAGATCCAAAGAACTGACGTCCTACTAACAACACCAAACTCCCTAGACATCATATCATCAAAAAAACCAACCACCTTACAAAAACAACATATAGCATAATCAAGTACTTGGCAAAAGTCAACTTCATTACCAAATGGTCATTTAAATTTAACCAGATCGCTGCAGTAGTTGTGGTTATTTCCTTGATTTGCCTGGCAGACAATGACATGAACTTACAACAGTGGGAGAAACCACCATGAGATAGGTGATTTTCCTTTGTGTCTAAAGAGGGACAGCTCCCTAGTATGATAGGGGTTTTGGATTTTGAGAACTTTTAATTCGAAAGTACAAGGAGGAAGCAAAATAGAAAAAGGGATGGAAAGGGAAAGAGAAAGAACCATCTAGATTACTCGAGAAAGTTTGAAAAAGGTGAAAAAAATGTATGCAGAATTAAATAGAACACAAAGTTTAATTCCTGCATACACCATTAACATGTGAATAAAGATTTGATCTGTTTGCATTCACACAAAAATACAAGGAAAAGATGAAATGAATTTCATGCTAAACTTAAGAATAGCATGAAATCCCATAAAGAATGAGAGAGACACAGTTCTGTGGATATCCTTCTTATTTCTTCAAAAAGAAAGCACAAAGTTGTGTAAAATGGGAAAAAAAAAACCCTATAATTACCAAGTAGCCCTTATATGAAGACGAATAATGTCTTTTGAAAAATATATTTGCAAAATATAAAGTAGCCTTAAAATAAAGTAATTTTAGATTTTATAATTTCCCCAAGCCTTTTTTCCTAAAAGTGACTGTTTATAAAAAGGGCTTTATAACATAATAAAGACTTCAAAAATACTTTATTAAACTTGATTTACTTAAATTGTATCACTTGTTATATTCTGAAGAAGTTGATTCCTTTGCAGCTGGTCAATCTGAATCTCCATTGGCCTTCTTCTCCACAGCTCTATCTCGAGTCATTATACAGCAACATGACCTTGCGACTATGATATTCCATGACATTATATTTCTCTGAGGCATTTTGTTGAACAGTTCATATGTCAACATGATAGAAAGATCCCTGCAATCAATTTCTGCCAAGAGGAACATCTTTCAAATTTGTTCTCTTAGATGATGTAAATGGGAGCATTTTCAATTGCAATTGCCAATAACACTAGTTTCAATTTGATCTTCTTCTCTTTCTAGATATACCTCTGTTATGTAAGCAATTTGTGTAAGCTTGTTTGCTTCTCTGTTTACCTTGACACACTTTGTATTTTTTTCTATTAGCCTTTTCCATGATATCCTTTGTTTGAACTGCAAGCCACCAACATCCTCTGAATTTTTTACCTCTTATTCAAATGTTTTAGCATAACCATGGCCTTCGACAGTATTGCATGGTATCTCATCACTATGATCCCATTCTACAACACCATATTTCTTTGAGGCATTTTGTCAAACAGTTGACATGTCCTCTATATGCTTCCACACTTTGTATTCATGTTTATAAGAGAATTTAATTACTACCATATTAGACATAGATCAGCCATTTTGTACCATGCTGTGATGGATGTATATACCCTGCTTTAATGTTGCCATTTGGTGCAAGCTGGATGGAGATTCGAAAAATGTTCTGGAACTCCTATTTCACCTATCAATTACAAATGCTTAAAATTTTCATATCCCTTTCAACAATTCCATTTTGGGCATGTCTTTCCACTGCTTCATTTTTGTCAAACAGTTTACATGGCTTTCCTATGCTTTCATATTTTGCATGCATGTGCTGAATAGTTTATGTACCTTGTATATGCTTGTACATTTTGCACACATGTCTACCATGGCAGTCACAACCACAACATAACATGATGAAATTCCTCTATGCTTTATTCTTTGGCAGATGTCCATGCGATGTTTCAAGGCTGCCATTTGGCATATGGTGGGAATATGTTGTCAAATGTTTTGTAATTTGGATTTACACCTCCCAAGTGCAAGTGCTTAAAATTTTCTTAATCCGTTTCAACAAATCCATTTTGCACATACCTTGCAATCATTGTGGCCCTTAAGACAATATTCTTTAAGGCATTTTTTCAAAAAGTTCATGCATCTTGACTATGCCTCCACATTGTGCATATATGCCTGTTGAAAATGGAGGTAATTATATAGCTTTAAAACTTGTAAAACTATGAGATTGTAGATCTAATTAAGTGTTCTTTGTTACAAATTCTTTGTGTATGATTATTTGTTTAGATCAATTTTACCAATTGTAGAAAAAGGCAGAAGATTGTAGAAGAATGAGACAGAAGATAGAAGTGACACAACGTATATGTGGAGAAACCTTTTTGGGAAAAAACTCCACCACCAGAATCAATAGTGCTTGTATTATTTAACCTTAGAACAAGATTACAATAACACTGTATCAATCCTTGATTGAGATGCTTCTTTTGCCTTCAACAATTCTTCTTCACAACCTGCAAATAAACTCTGATAAAACTCTCTTCAACTTGCTGCAATTAATAGACAATAGTGAGCATTGAAAACTCCAAAGAATTGTCAATTACAAGAAGCTTGAAGCTCCTCTCAAAAACCTACGCCTATTATGTGCAAGTAGAGTTTCATCATATAACATGAAGTCAAATCCAATGTCTCCTCAATTTAGGTGCCCCAAACTGAACTCCTAACTGATCGTTGTTCAAGAAAATATCTTCCAAGCTTCTCCTCAAAGTTGGTGCCCAAGAATGGGCCCACTTAACTCAGCCTTGTAAATATCTTCTCATGCAAAAGGTATTAACTCCAAGATGCCAACTTGGGCGCCCAAGGTGGGTCCATGTCAATCTTTGTTAACTGAAACATATATCTCCATCAATTCATGCAAACATTATGCATGCTTGATCATCCCCACTTAACTGAATGTATCACCTATTATATGTCATGCAACTGAAGTCATTAGTCATGCATTCCAAGTCAACTGAAGTCAACTAGCATTCAACTAAAACTAACTACATGCAACTGAAGATAATTGAACCATAACTAAACTGAACTGAACTAAACTCCACTCATATAAATGTCAATCCCGAACTTGTAGGATCTTTACATGCATTACTGAAGTGTTATCTATTCTCCAAACAGTTAACTGGACTCAAGGTGGGTTCCACCTTCCATGTGGGCGCCCCATGTGCTCCTATTTTGTAGGAGCTCTTCTTGGGCATCCCCACATGTTCCTATCATTTAGAAATAATTACAAATGTCAATTTACATGTTCATTTCATTCAAATTTAATCTCTTTCTAATCCTAGTGTTGGGGAACACTTTCCAAGGACTTAGGAGATACATGAAATATGTTTAGGATTGCAATTAACTGGCATCCTATTCCCGACATTCTCCCACTTGACATTATACATTGAAATTATTCTAAACAAGGAATCATTATTATAAATCAAGTACAGGACTCAAGGCCAATGGCCTTCCTGCACCATGAGAACTTATCTGTAGGAACTGGTTTCGTAAGATAATCTGCAGCATTGATCAAAGTGTCAACTTTCTCAATCAATACCTTCCCACTCTGAACCATTTCTCACACAAAGTGATACTGAACATCAACATGCTTAGTACGAGCATGATACATAGGATTTTTGGCTAAACAAATAGCACTCTGACTATCACATTCAAGTTTAATTTTCTTGCAATTAAAACCAATACCTTTCCCAAATCTTTGTAACCAAACTACCTCTTTAGAGGCATGTGTAGCAGACATGTACTTTGCTTTTGTGGTGGACAAAGCAACCATGGGCTGCCTCTTACTCATCTAACTAATTGCAGCTCCAAACAAAGTAAACACGTAGCCACTTGTTGACCTCCGACTGTCCAGGTCTTCTACCTAATCTAAATCAACAAAACCCTGTATGTCCAATGATCTATGCATAATATCAATATCATTAGCACCATGATAAACCAAACAGTAATCAGAAGTACCTCATAAATATCTAATCACCCTCTTAACATAAGTCCAATGTTCTTTACCAGGGTTAGACATAAACCTACTTAGAACTCCCACTACTTGGGCTATATCTGATCTCGTACAGACCATTGCATACATTAAACTACCAACTACACTAGCATATGGAATTTCAAACATTTCCTTATAATCAAATTCAGATTTAGGACCTCATGTCTACACTTAACTTCATGCCAACTGGTAAAGGAATATTAATTGGTTTACTCTCCTGCATGTTAAACCGTTTCAAAATAGTATCAACATAATTGCTCTGACTTAAGCAAAGCTTTCTGTTACCTCTATCTCTGTTGATCTCCATACCAAGGATATATTTTGCAGCCCCTAGATCTTTCATCTCAAATGTGCTCGAGAGTTATGCTTTCAATTCTTTGATCATTACCTTGCTGTTACCAATAAACAACATGTCATCAACATAAAAGATAATAATTAAAAGTTGATCATCAATAACTTTTATGTAAACACAATGATCTTCCTCACTCCTAACATAACCAATTTTCAATGCAAAAGCATCAAACTTTTGGTACCACATTCTTGGTGACTGGTTCAATCCAAATAAAGATCTCTTTAACCTGCAAACCAATTCTTCTTTTCCTTTTACAACAAAACCATTAGGTTGCCTCATATAAATCTCCTCATCAAGATTCCCATGCAAAAAAGTAGTTTTCACATCCATTTTCTCTATCTCAAAATCATAAGCAACATCAATAAATAAAAAGAATCTAATAGAAGTTAATTTAGCAACAGGAGAGAAAATTTTATTAAAGTCAACTCCCTCTCTCTGGGAGTAGCCCTTGGCTACTAATCTAGCCTTGTACCTTTCGAGATTACCATCTGTTCCAATTTTCCTTTTAAAGATCCATTTACGACCAATAAACTTTCTTCCTTTGGGAAAACTCTCAAGATCCCATGTGTCACAAGTATCCAAGGATTCCATTTCCTCATGCATACCTTGTGACCAAAGCTTGTTCTCATCTAAAGACATAGCTTCCCTGTAAGATCTAGGTTCATCATTAGTACTCATCAAAGCAAATATACAACGAAAATTAGGTGGGCTATACCTATCAACGAGATTCTGTTGTCTTGTGGATCTTCTCAAAGGGGTTTCTTCTTGTTCCTCAATATGTTCATCATGAGTATCTATCTCAGAAGAACTCTGTTAACTCTCCTCATGCAATCCATCCAATTGTTCTTCAACATGTGCATCTTCATGCTTCTCAGTATTTATCTCAAAATGCACCATTCAAGAAGTATCCTTCTCCTTTGGTTGTTCTTCTCCTGAATAAGCTCTAAATTCCCTGAAAATCACATCTCTAGATAAAGTAATTTTTCAGGTTAGAGGATTCCAAAGCTTGTACCCTTTTACATTTTCACCATAACCTATGAATATGCATTTTTGTGCTTTTGGATCCAACTTAGATCACTTTTCATTAGGCACATGAACAAAAGCCTCACAACCAAAGATCCTTAAATGTGCAACACTAGGCTTCCTACCTAACCACATTTCATAACGAGTTTTATCTTCAATAGATGAACTAGGGGATCTATTGATTAAATAACAAGAAGCACGTACAACCTCGGCCCAAAGGCACCGATCTAGCTTAGCACTACTTAACATACTCCTAGCTCTTTCCATTAAGGTTCGGTTCATCCTTTCTGCTACTCCATTTTGTTGAGGTGTATATGGAATAGTTTTCTGTCTCACAATTCCTGCATGCTTACAATAATCATCAAAATCCCCGGAACAATATTCACCACCATTATCTGATCTCAACACTTTTATCTTATGATCTGGTTGTTTCTCAACCAAAGCCTTAAATTCTTTAAACTTATTAAACACATCAGATTTGTTATGCATAAAATATATCCAAGTGTATCTTGAGACATCATCAATAAATGTGACATAATATCTAGATTTTCCAATAGAGTCAATATCCACAGGGCCCATTACATCTGAATGAATAATCTCTAATAATCTTTTAGCTTTATTTGTTCCACTAGTAAATGAAGATTTAGATTGCTTTCCAAACACACAATGTTCACAAAAATCATTTTTGCCAATATTATAATCAGGAATACCGTCAACCAATTTCTTATTAAGAATGGTCCTAAGACCTTTTTCACCAATGTGGCCCAATCTATGGTGCCACAACATACATGTTGGAAATATTGTCATTGATGTCAAAGTAAAGCATGACTAAAGATTAGCATAAACAGATTTATATACTTGAGTGAAGATCAGCATGAACAGATTTGTATATCTTGTTGAAGATCAATAAACAGATCAGCATGAACAGATTTTGCAAGCAACGTAATTCTGAAGAAATTAATATCCTTGAAGATATAATCAGATCGCCATAAAGCAACATCTGTCAGATTACTAAACTAGTGATTATGAAGGGAGAAACAATGAGAGACGATTCATAAAAACATACTCTAAATTGTCTTAATAGAGGATAACTAATATTGATTAATATCTGAAGGAGAACGATTTGCAGAATAAAACTAATAAAGTGCCACGTCTTTTTGAAGAAATGCGACTGAGATAGGAAGTAATACATTCTAACTACAAACTCAGAAAAAGTCAAAACAAAATGATGTGACTCTTTAAAAGGATGCGGTTTATTTTGGGAATGCTATGATTTTAGATTTATCACCAAAAAGTATGCTAAACAAAAACACATGAAATGACACGTCTTACTCTTGAAATGGTTCGATTAAAATTTAGATTAATGAAAGGAAAAGAGCAGTCACATAAGACAAAATTAAAAAGCACACATAAGACAAAAACAAGAAAAGACAAAAAGGTGCCCAGATAAAAAGTTATAAAGTCAGCGATTTATTAAGGAAGAGGTGCTTTGTTTTTCAAGAGATACAATTGGTTGAAAAGGTATCATCCTTTACAAGGGACGTCACTCTTCATCAAGGTATGGAGAGATGTATATGAAGTTTGTGACTTGCATTTTGGAGAGTGCTGAGTGTGAGTGGGAAATAAAAGTTATATCATTCAAACTCAAGCAAGTGAAAGAGTAACATATCATTCGTGTGTGAAGAATAAAGGTTATAGTGTGGTGTGTTGATTGGTGTGGGACAAAGAAAGAACATAATGAATAATTTCTGAGAAAAAGAGCAGATATAAAGAAAAAGAAGAGGCAGAAATATGAAGAGCAATGCTGATCTATTCTAGAAGAAAGTATGTGTGATAGAATGAAAAAGATCTGAGCAGATTTATAAAGAAAATTGATATACATAGTGACCAAGTTTGAAGGGAGATATTGACAAAGGTTGATCAGATTTATGAAAGAGAAGTGTGCATGGTTTGGATAATATTTGTGAAAGAAGGATATTGTGTGTGAACCTGACTTGATAAGAAAAGACTAACATCATACAAAATCAGAAATAGTGATTAGATTTGTAAGAGAAAGTTGGTGTGTAGTGTGTGTGTAAAGAATAAGAGTTTATATCAAATTAACATCTGCAGATATGCAAATGAGAAGATAAAAAGGAAGATCATCAAAGAAAGATTGATAGCAGATTTGTAAGAAGAGTTTATGAGAAGCAAATTTGTATTAGGAGAATATAAGAGGCAGATTTGTATAGTGAATTCATCATATGTTGATTTATGTGAACATCATTCAAGAAAGATAAAATCAAGAGGAAGAGTGGTTGTATTGTCCATCATCCGTTGAAGAAGCAACATTGAAGGTGGAGTATTATTCTTGAGCTTATCATTTTTGCGAAGTTGGTGCTTGGCAAGCGGAGGTTGGTGCCTACGAACGTTAGGGGTTGGTGCTCCTTGTAGGTTGGTGGCTACTAAACTGCAAAATTGATGATTCAAGTAGGTTGGTGCCTACGTTCTTTGTAATTTCATATAAAAACATAAAGTACAATTGTTGGAGTCAACTTGATCATATTGTGTCTTATTGCATAGTTGATATTGTGTTGAAGTTTAAAAGTTTATTAGGTTGAGAGTGTTGATGTGTAGCTGCGGGCCTCATACTTCCAGCGGCGATAAGCAATAAATTCATATAGCCGTTGGCTATTCATTTATTTATTTGGAGTTGATTTTATTTACATGGCGGTACACCGCTCTACCACTAGTCAACCAACAGGCTCTCGTGGTATGGCGGTACACCGCACTACCGCCAGGCAGTAAGAAGTCTCCGACGGTATGGCGGTATACTGCGCTACTGCACCTCTCTCACAATCATCCAGCGGTACAGTGGTACCTCTCTCACAATTATTGTCAAGGATGACATCTAAAAGATCACCATCTTTTGTTAAGTCTCACCCCTTCATTTGTATCTTGAAGGGACGCGTTTATTGGAGATCTCCTCATCGATTTGTATATAATAGAGGTGTAGTTCATTTCATTTAAGAGACAAGTGTGCGAATTCATCTACAGTAGGAGTTCGATATTATAGAGATCGATATCATTCAAGAAGTTCGATATTATTGTTTGAGATTGCATCAAGTGTGGTTGTGATGTCCCCTCGCTAGATAGTTCTCGGGAACAGTGTGTTAGCCCTTTATTGGACCCTTGTGGGCTAGCCAGATTGGTTAGAGGGTCAGTGGTACTTTTTGGAGAGTTTGATCATTCTGGTTTTCAAAGCCTAGTGACTGGTTCACAGCAGGCGTTGGCATTTCAGGAGTTCATAGCTTCTGACGGCACAGGAATATTCTGAGTTTTGAGCGAGTTATGGAATTTTAAGTGATTAAGTTAATTATTTAACTTAATGCCTTTTATTAAGGTCACATCGACTTTAATATATTTTTATATCACTTAAAATGTTCTAAAAGGAGATTTAATAATTTAATGACTTAAAATATTAAAGTGCGCTCAAGTATTAAGTCTTGACTATTGAAAAGGACTTAATAAAATATTAAAAGATTTAAATGATTGCAAAATGGCGTATCTTCTTGGAAATGCGTGCCATTTAGGTATAAAGCAATCTTTGGCAATAGAAACTCATCTTTTGACAATTTCACTTTGCCTTGTGCTATTTTTCCTGTGCATTCTCTTGTGACCAGGGTTTGAACAATTTGTCCATTGAGGAACGATAACTCTTCAGTGTTGAGTGCTTTTGAGGCTGTGAAAGATCAGCTGAATCAGTACAGTTGAGAGCTTCATACAGAGGTTCTACAGATACAGACAGAGATTATATATATTCAGATTGCTTGTTGTTTGCAAATAAATGAGGGTTTCTTCCTGGTGGCGCATCCTTCTTCAGAGTCAGAGGCTTCCAGCAGAGATTCTTTGCATTCTTTCCTTGGCCGTACGGCCTACCTTGGATATTGTGCCTTTAGAGAGGCGTGTGAAGGGTTAGGCTGAAACGCCTCCCTTTTGTGTGATTTTTGTCTTCTATCATTGGCGTCCAACATTTTCAGAGGATTGTATCCAGTTTCGAGGCAGGAGAAATCACATCTGGAGATTTGGCGTGCTTATATGCTTGATTTCACCATTTCTGGCTGTCAAATTGGCAAATTCTTTAATTAAATAATCTGGAGATAATCTGGTATGTGTATCACTTGCAATCTATTTGTCACAGTTAAATAATACAATCTACACTTCCATCTGAAGCAAATAGTGTAAATTTACATTTTATGAGCATTTATGATGTGCGCCCTTTCTCTTCTGTCTATCAAACATTCTCTAAAAAAATTAAATAACACATAAAGACTTAAGAAAATTTGGGTTTTGAGTTGAGAGCCAGCAGGGCTCATCACAGTGGTATCAGAGCACTGATCCTGCCAGCTTGTGGGGTTAGAGAAATTTATGAAGTCTCACAGAGAGGGTTTTGACAAGTTCTATTCTAGAGGGGGTCCTAGAAATCAGAGAGGTGATCAAAATCCTTTCCCACCATTTCCGTTTGAAGAACAAAAGGAGGAAATAGATTTGGATAATATGGCAAACAGGGCAGGGGAAAGTTCTCACAGGAATCCTTGGGATGATGAGGACAGAGAAGCTAAAGACGTGCTCAGAGGTATGGTTGCAGGCCAAGAACAGGTGGCGACTATTCTTCAACAACTCAGCACAAATGTCCAAAATTTGACAATTAATAGGGCTCATAGTTTGGATCCAGATCGTGATGGCAGTATTCACAGAGAGCCTCAGAGAGTCATAGCTCCAGTACGCACCTTTGAGAGAGCTACATGTCCTACTTTTACCAGAGATGATGCTGAGGAAGTGGACGAAGTTGAACAGGGTGGCGAGATTAATTTTGCAGATAACATTATGGCTATGCATGATGAGTGGGATAATTTGCCACCGAGAGTTAAGGAGCACCTTAACTTCGACAGGTTCATGAGCCAGAAGAGAGAACACACCAGAAGCAGGAATGACAGGCGGCCTAGATACAAGCATAATGATCTTAGATAGGCTACCAATAAGCTTACCTTGGCGAACTTTGATGGCAGTGGTAGAGTTACAGCACGTGCCTGGGTTAGTAAGCTTGACACATTCTTGACACTACGCCCCATGCCTGAGGAGGATGCCATTCGTTTTGCAGCACTTCACCTTGATGGCGTGGCACATGACTGGTGGATTCATGGTATGGCTACTCTTCATCATGACAGGATTACCTCATACCAGGAGTTTACTGATAGACTGGTAGAGAGATTTGACAGAAGGGATCTTGAGCTATTCTTCAGAGATTTGGCACAACTGAAACAGTTAGGTAGCTTGGAATCATACATTGGTGAATTCCAAAGACTATCTGTGATGGTGAAAGGAATCTCAGAAAGAAGGCTGATCATATTGTTCATTGAGGGTCTTTTTGAGCCCATGAAAGGTTGGATAAAAGCATTTGATCCACCTACTTTACAGGAGGCAATGAGGAAAGCTCGCAGCATGGAGCTATCTACACCTCGTAAGCCATTTGGCTCGAAACCTACTACCTCATACACGGAGAATAAATCAGATCCAAAGAAGGCTGATAATGCATATCAAAAGAAGAAATTTACAGCTCCTTTAGATCGAGAAACAATGACTGATCTACGAAGAAGGAAACTTTGTTTTTACTGCAAAGGTCCGTATGACTTTAATCATGACTGCCCCCTCAAACCTAAAGGACAAAACAAGCACATGGAGTGGTTTTATGAGGGAGAAGCGTTGACTGATTTTTCTGATTAGCAAGCTCCAATTTATGATACAGATGGAGAAGAGTCAGAAAATGAGGCAGAAATTGTAGTGGAAACAGAAATCAAGGAGGCTCATATGTCCAGCATGCAGAAAGAGGGTTCTTTCAGACTCCGTGGGATCTTAGCTGGTCAAAGGGTCATATCCCTTCTAGATACAGGTGCAACCCACAACTTCATCGATTCACGGTTAGTGGAGAAAAGGGGAATTCAAACTCAGCAGTTTGAAGGCATACGTGTGAAGGTTGCAGATGGATACACTCTCAACTGTGAGAGGATGATACCTGACTTGCCTTTGAAACTTAACAATTTTGAGTTCAAGGCAGATTTTTATGTTGTAAACATGGGAGGAACGGATATAGTTCTTGGCATGAAGTGGCTTCATGCAATAGGAGAGTTCACGCTTAACTTGCGTGACATGGAGATGAAATTCAACATTGATGGCACAAATCATATTCTAAAAGCCATCAAGGACAACAACCTTAGAGAAATTTCACTCTGGAGAATGGAACGTTTGATTCGTAATGATATGGTAGAGTGGGCTGCTGAGTGCAAGCTAATGCCTTCACAGTTGGAGCAGCAAGCTTCTTCTTACCATCCAGATGTGCAGGAACTTCGAATCAAACATGCAAAGGTTTTCAGTGCAATTCCACCAGGCAGACCTCCTGATAGAGGTATTGAGCATATTATAGAGCTGGATGAGGGCACGAAACCGATTATGATTACTCCTTACCGGCACCCCAAGCGTTTAAAAGATGAGATTGAGAAAACTATTAAGGAGCTTTTAGCTATGGGGCACATTAGGCCGAGTAAGTCACCCTTTGCTTCATCAGTTGTTTTGGTGAAGAAAAAGGATGGTACACTCAGGATGTGTATTGACTACAGAATGCTCAACAGGAAGACAATAAAGAACAGGTATCCTATTCCACGGATAGATGAGTTGATAGACGAGCTTCATGGAGCTTGCTACTTCTCAAAGATTGATTTGAGGACAGGTATCATCAGATCAGAGTCCGAGAGGAGGACATAGAGAAAACTGTGTTCAGATGTCACTGTGGTCACTATGATTTCTTGGTTATGCCATTCGGTTTAACCAATGCTCCAGCCACGTTTCAGTCTACAATGAACAGGGTTTTCCATCCTCACTTGAGGAAATTTGTATTGGTGTTCTTCGACGACATCCTGGTTTATAGCAAATCATGGGAGGAACACATGGTTCACTTGGATGAGGTACTGAGTATACTTGACAGGGAGTCCTTGTACGCCAAGGAGTCCAAGTGTGCTTTAGGCATGGCAGAGCTTTTATATCTGGGACACATCATCAGCGGTGCAGGAGTCAGCATGGATCCAGAGAAAGTTCGAGCCATCATCGATTGGCCTACACCTGAGACATTGACACAGCTCAGGGGATTTGTAGGATTGTGTGCCTTCTATCGTCGGTTTGTTAGTGGGTTCTCGCGGCATGCTGCGCCACTAACTGATTTGACTAAGAAGGGTGCTTTTGTGTGGACACCACTTGGCACAAGCGTGCTTTGAGAAGTTCAAACTTCTCATGACTACGTGTCCAGTTTTGGCTCTACCGGACTTCACTAAACCCTTTGAGTTACATTGCGATGCCAGTGGTGAGGGTATTGGTGCAGTTATCATGCAGGATCGTCACCCTATAGCTTTCGAGAGCAGGAAGCTAAGGGGTCCTGAACGGAGTTATAGTATCTATGATAAGGAAATGTTGGCCATCATGCACGCCATGGCCAAATTTAGGCAGTACTTGATTGGTAGTAAATTCACTGTGAAAACCGATCATAATAGTCTGAAGCATTTTCTTGGGCAGCGAGATCTTAATGAAAGGCAACAAAAATGGGTTAGCAAGCTTCAGTCCTACGATTTTGACATCTCCTATGTCAAGGGCACTCAGAATGTGGTTGTTGATGCTTTATCTCGCCGTCCTCACTTGAGTTCTATTACATTGGTTTCAGAGGACTGGAGACATCTGATAGTAGCAGAGTATGCTAAGGACCCATGGGCTTCTAGCATAGTAGATGGATCAGTACAGGATGACAGGTATTCACTTGTAGATGACCTTATCATCTACAAAGGGAGGATTTTATTGGTCCCAGGTTCTGAGATGAGGGACAGGGTTTTGAGGTCATTCCATGATTCACCCATGGCAGGACATCCCGGTTACTTTAAGACCTATAGGCAGGTACGGGAGAGATTCTCTTGGAAGGGTCTCAAGTCTTATGTTCTCCAGTATGTCAGGGAATGTCTTGTTTGTCAGCAGAACAAGCAAGAGCATACATACCCTGCAGGTTTACTCCAGCCGCTTCCTATTCCTGAGAGGAAGTGGGATTGTTTGTCCATGGACTTTGTCACGGGCTTGCCAAAAGCTCAAGGGAAGGACAGTATTTTCGTGGTGGTAGATCGGTTGACGAAATATGCACACTTCTTCGCAATCACTACTACACACACGGCTACCCAGGTGGCAGATTTGTTCTTCCGAGAGGTATTTAGGCTGCACGGTTTGCCTCGCAGTATAGTCAGTGACAGGGACAGCAGGTTTATGAGTAACTTCTGGAAGGAGTTATTCAAACTTTGCGGGACAGAGCTCACCCCGAGTACCAGCTACCACCCCCAGACAGATGGGCAGACTGAGATCATCAACAAATGGGTGGAAGGGTACTTCCGAAATTATAGTTCAGGGCAGCAGAAGGCATGGGTGAGGTGGTTATACCTTTGTGAGTATTGCTACAATACCACCCATCACATGAGCATCTAGATGACACCTTACCGAGCATTATATGGATATGATGCTCCGAGCTTTCTAGACTTATTGTTGAGTGACAGTAGAGTTCCCAGTGCTGGTGATTTATTACAGGAGAACCAGGATATTATGAGGGCACTCAGAGAGAATATACAGAAAGCCCAAAATCAGCAGAAGCAATATGCTGATCAGAAACGAGTAGAGCGGTCTTTCGAGATCGATGATTTGGTGTACCTGATGCTTCAGCCTTATAGGCAGTCCACCCTTCGTAAGAAGGGCTCCGAGAAACTTAAGCCACGATACTATGGACCTTTCAGAGTTGTCAGACGTGTCGGTGAAGTGGCTTATGAGTTAGATCTTCCGGTGGACAGTAGGGTTCACAACGTGTTCCATGTGTCGCGCCTCAAAAAGGCGTTGGGACAACACGTAATTCCTTCTATTGATTTGCCACCCCTGGATGATGAGGGGAAATTGGTTTTGATACCTGAGGCCATTCTGGACTCCAGAGAGCGTCATCTTCGGAGGCGGGTTATCAGGGAATACTTGGTAAAGTGGAGGGATCTACCGGCAGAGGATGCTACTTGGGAGAGTGACAGATTCTTCAAAGATCCTGCTTTTGAGTTTGCTTGTGGACAAGCAAATTCTGGGAGGGCACCGTGATGTCCCTCAGGACAGCTTCTCGAACAAGCAGGTTAGGCCTCTTTATTGGACCCTTGTGGGCTAGCCAGATTGGTTAGAGGCCGGTACTTTCGAGAGTTTGATCGCTCGCTTTCAGAGCTCCGCTGGATCGTTCACAAACAGCGCTAAGCATTTCTAGTTCACAAATTTCATCGCACAGAATATTTCGAAGTTTTGAGCGAAGTTATGGAATTTTAAGTGATTAAGTTAATTATTTAACTTAATGCTTTTATTAAGGTCACATCGACTTTAATATATTTTTATATCACTTAAAATGTTCTAAAAGGAGATTTAATATTTTAATGACTTAAAATATTAAAGTGCGCTCAAGTATTAAGTCTTGACTATTGAAAAGGACTTAATAAAATATTAAAAGATTTAAATGATTGCTAAATGGCGTATCTTCTTGGAAATGCGTGCCATTTAGGTATAAAGCAATCTTTGGCAATAGAAACTCATCTTTTGACAATTTCACTTTGCCTTGTGCTATTTTTCCTGTGCATTCTCCTGTGACCAGGGTTTGAACAATTTGTCCATTGAGGAACGATAACTCTTCAGTGTTGAGTGCTTTTGAGGCTGTGAAAGATCAGCTGAATCAGTACAGTTGAGAGCTTCACACAGAGGTTCTACAGATACAGACAGAGGTTTTATATATTCAGATTGTTTGTTGTTTGCAAATAAATGAGGGTTTCTACTGGTGGCGCATCCTTCTTCAGAGTCAGAGGTTTCCAGCAGAGATTCCTTGCATTCTTTACTTAGCCGTACGACCGACCTTGGATAGTGTGCCTTAGAGAGGCGTGTGAAGGGTTAGGCTGAAACGCCTCCCTTTTGTGTGATATTTGTCTTCTATCATTGGCACCTAGCAATTTCAGAGGATTGTACCCAGTTTCGAGGCAGGAGAAATCACATCTGGAGATTTGGCGTGCTTATATGCTTGATTTCACCATTTCCGGCTGTCAAACTGGCAAATTCTTTAATTAAATAATCTGGAGATAATCTAGTATGTGTATCACTTGCAATCTATTTGTCACAGTTAAATAATACAATCTACACTTCCATTCTGAAGCAAATAGTGTAAATTTACATTTTATGAGCATTTATGATGTGCGCCCTTTCTCTTCTGTCTATCAAACATTCTCTAAAAAAATTAAATAACACATAAAGACTTAGGAAAATTTGGGTTTTGAGTTGAGAGCCAGCAGGGCTCATCACAGTGGTGCTGATTGATTTGGCCTTGTATTTGGCCTCATTGTAAAAGCGAATTGCTTTCCATTTTTCAATATATAAGATATATTGTTGCTGGGTTTTTCTCCCTCAAGTTGGAGGGTTTTCCCAGGGTATATGCTGTGTCAAATTGTTTAAAATTGTTCTATATCTACTTATTTAATTTCTGATCCTAAAACTAACAAAGAGGGTAAAAGTTTGTTGATATACCGATTCAACGCATGCCCTCCTCCCCTCCCCCCCCGCTCAGTATAGCTTTGTGCTCTTCACATGTATTTTCAGCTTCAGTTACATTGGCTGATTTATTCAAATTGGAGGTATTAAGCTTAAACAAAGTCCCAATCCGGGATCCTTTAGCAACCACCATATTCCCTTTCACCAATCTGCAACCACCTTTGTCAAATGTCACATGCATTCCAGAGTCATTGAACTTAGATAAAAAAAGTAGATTTCTAGCAAGTCCTGGAATATGTAAAACATCATTAAGGGTCTTAACCCTACCATCACTGAAACACAACTTTACCTCTCCTTTGCCAACAACCTTTGTTGTGCTATTATCTCCAAAGAAGACATTTCCTCCATCATATGCAGTATACTTAGTGAACCACTCCTTGTTAGAAGTCATATGATAGGAGCAACCTGAATCAATAAGCCAAGAGTTATCAACAACAGTATTAGATGAAATGACCAATGCATCATTATTGTCATCTGAGGATTTCTTTGTAGAAGCATCGAAACTATTTTTCTTGTTCTTACAATCCTTCTTTACATGTCCAAGTTTCCCACAATTCCAACACTTTACCTTACTCTTACCAGGGGTTTTAAACCGTCCTTTGGACTTACCCTTTTCTTTCTTGTCTCCCTTAGGTTCCCTTTCCTTAGGCCTACCTCTTACAAACAAGGCATCTTGGGATCCCGTTTTAGACTTCCTCCTCATCCCCTCTGATAGGAGAGTAGGAATTATATTGTCCATCTTAGGATCTGCACCACTACCACTGATAGCAACGATTAGATTTTTCCAAGACTCTCGTAAAGAACAAAGTAACAAAATGCATTTATCTTCATCTTCTAACACATCATAGATGCTAATGACAGAATCAAATTAAAGCATTTAAATTATTTGCAACAAATCACCATCTTTCATCTTTAAAAATACAAGCTTGTCTTTTCGATACAACTTATTAGTAAGACTTTTGGTTTTGATAGATATCTTCTCCTCTTCCTGATTTATCGGTAGTTTCATAGCAGAACATTCAAAGACAACATCAATAAATTTCAATCTTGTAGATTACCCTCACCTTATCAAGCCCAGCTAATCTCTTAACTTGTTATATGTAATGTCCCCGTCTCAAACCTGATCATTCATGTGACCGTTGGCCTTTTTTCTGGAAACCCGAAGGCTAGTCGGAAGCTAAAATTAGGGTTTCCTATTTTTGAGGAGGTCATTGCTCAGAGATGGAGGATTCAATGGCGAATTCTTCTGGGTTTTAAGCTTAGCATTAAATGATCATCGGCATTGAGCCACTTTTGATTCTAGTAAATTCTATTTTTGGCAGCTTTCCAGTTGTGTTCAGCTCGGTTGACTTCCTGTTTTAGTTGGGTCAGATGGCTTGCTCAGTTTTGACTTCAGGGCACATTCAGAAAGATAAGTTAAGTAATTTAATTAAAAAGGTCACGTTTAAATGTTATATCTTAACGTTGACCCTTGGCTTAGACTTAATGACTTAATGTTGTTTTTTAAAAGTCAGTCCATGATGGCTTCCTCATTAAGGATGGTGATTGTTCCCTAAGTCCAAAACAAGGTTATGACGCATATTTCAAAGTATGATATTTAATTAAAATGTCAAATCTTAAGCTTTGAAGAGAAAGTACGCCTTCTTGAGGAGATTAGGGGTTTTGACCTAAAAGCTGATTTTAGGGTTTCATGAAGTTAAACGAAACTTATAAAAAGGAGTCTTGTGCATCATTTTGGGGATCTTTTGACGACTATACTGTTATGTTGCCGGATTGGCTCTGGAATCGCTTCGAGGAATGAAGGCCTCCTAGCTCGGGCATCGCTTCGTGTTTGCAAGGCAACATCAAGTGGTGATTCTTAGTCTAGTTTGTGAGTTATTGAATATTGTGCATTGTAATCTGCTTTTCGAATCTTTAGATTTATGTTTCTGCATTTTGTCAAGTTCTGGAAAATTGCATTGTTAGACAGCAGATTTGAGTTTTTAATCATAAATCCAAAAAGACCAAAAAATTGCATATGGGTATTGTCTTATCTTCATTGTAGGCTTTAGGCGTCCCATCCCTCCAGTTTGCAGATTTTATGAAGCTTCCATTTATTTTATAGAGCAGATCGCCCTTTCCTTTAAGCCGTACCTTTCAGCAGTGCATTGGAATCCGTGCAAAATAAATTGAAGGCTTTTAGATCTGGGTTAAGTGTCTTTCCTAAGCGTCTTCTCTATTGGAGGATATTGCATTTTGTCTCGAGTGAATTGGGCAAGTTAATAGTGAGTTACGAACATTTGATTAGTTTCTTAGACTGCTGGTTTGAACTGCAAAATACAGATTTCTGGTAACCAAAGAAAACAGCAGTGTTATTTCCTATTCATTGTGAGAATTTGGTGTGGCATATTAAATCAAGCCAAAGAATTTATTATTGTATTGTAATGGTTGATATTTCCAGCTCTAATCTCTTGACAGGCGTATGATATTCAATTGTAAACTGACAGTAGTACTGGCAGTGATTCTTAAGCTTGTTAATTTGAATTTGTAATGCTCAATTTCATTTGAAGTTTGTAATAGATAGATCTCTGCCCTATGGTAGCTACTTCCCATTTTGGGTGAGCAAGCACATTCTGGGTGTTGAGTAGTTTCAGCTTTCAACATTTTCATTTCAAGCTTTGCTTCCTATAATCACTCTGTCATATGGTCGCCCCTCACTCCACATTGGATTGGGTAGCACATACTTGACGTTGAGTTCCTTTCTGTATTTAGAGTAGAAGATCCTCTGACTAATGCTCGCCATCATCGGCGCCATTCTAGTTAGAGTTGCTTTCTTTCACGTTTTGGTTTATCCATCTAACCTTAACGGGTGCACTGTTTGTAATTGGTAATCTGTTAATTGAAAAACAAAACGAAAAAATTGGCTCGAAATATTTCAGTGGTATCAGAGCCACGCATCCTGCCATCCTGTGAAATCAGCCTTCTATGAGTGACAGAGAACAGAGGTATTTGGCAAGAGTATACAAGAGGGATACAATTCAGACACAGTTGTATCAACCTCCAGAAGGTCAAACAGCTTCAGAGATTTTGAGGGCTAATTGGGAGCCTTCACAAGAAACAGAAATGGGGGATAATGAAAGAAATGAAAGGATTCTTGGTGGCGGTGAAAGAAGTTCTGGCAACAGAGATGACAGTGGAAAAGGAAGAGAGAGATCTACGAGTCCCGGGAAGGAGTTTGGAAAAAAGATGGATGCCTTGATGGACATGGTATCTTTCATGATGGGGAAAATGGGGCAGAATAATGTTCCACAGAACAACTCAGGCCACAGAGGGGAGCATAGTGCTTCCAACCAGCATGATGAGCATGCAGCCCAGACAGTGTCAAACAACACTTACATCTCTTCCAGACCATTCAAGCCCACTTTTTTAGTTCCTGTAGTCAATCAGCCAGAGCCTGAAGAGAATGCTTCATGGGTGGAGCAGTTGAGGCTTGGCCGTACAGAGTATGACTCTCTACCTGTCGACATCAGGATGGACATGTCCTTCAATGATTTCATGGATCATAAGAGAAAAAACAAAGGGCAAGGGAGAAACTTTGATCAACGAAGACCATCAAATCAAGGAGATTTGTACCAGGCTGTCAACAAAGTTACACTTCCTCATTTTGATGGGAGTGATACAAGTTTAGCCCGAGCTTGGATTCAAAAGCTGGATAATTATCTAGCTCTCAGACCAATGGCGGAAGAAGAAGCGATCAAGTTCGCTACGCTACACCTTGATGGGGTGGCGCACGAGTGGTGGTACCATGGCCTCGTTACTCTGGGTCATCGATCTATCACAACTTATGATGAGTTCACCACTAGGCTCATCGAAAGGTTTGAGAAAAAAGATCCTGAGATCCATTTCAGAGAGCTTGCTCAATTGAGACAGTATGGCACAGTGGATGCATACATTGCGGAGTTTCAGAGACTTTCAGTCATGGTGACTGGAATCACGGAGCGAAGGTTGGTGATTCTTTTCAGTGAGGGTTTGACAGAACCACTCAAAGGTTGGATTAAAGCCTTCGATCCACCAACCCTGCAAGAGGCCATGAAAAAGGCGAGAAACATGGAGTGGGCTGCTCCTAAGGCAAAATTTCAGTCAAATTCCCCTTTTCAGAAAAGGGATAAAGGAAAAAGGCCTCAGCATAAAAATCATTTGAGACCTCAGAACAAGGAGTTCAAGAATCGCAATCCCCATGTCACTAGGTTGGATCAAGAAACCCTGAATGAACTCAGAAGAAAAGGGTTGTGTTTTCGGTGTCAGGAAAAATGGTCTCAAGACCATGTTTGTCCTAAAGGGGTTAAGTTTAATCAGATTGAGTATTATTCTGCTGGGGAAAGTAGTTCTGATTTTTCCGACCAGCAATCTAATCTTGAAGAAAATGAAGAAGCTAGAGCTCCAGAAGAGTCCGGAGATGAGAAGGGAAGTGGTGGAGTTTTAGCTCAACTTTCTAGTTTTCAAAGAAACGAATCATTCAAAGTTTGTGGGATGGTCAAAGGGCAGCGAATCGTTGCTTTGATCGATACTGGAGCAACTCATAACATCATTGATGAAGTTGTGGTAGCCAAGAAGGGGCTGCAAACAGAGGAGTTCGAAGGATTCAAGGTCATGGTTGCCGATGGGTTTCATATTACTTGCACCAAGAAAATATCTAACATGACCATGCAGTTGGGCAACTACGAAGTCAAGGATGACTTCTATGTAGTTCACATTGGGGATACTGATGCTGTTCTAGGCATCCAATGGCTGCGATCTCTTGGAGAGATCTCTTTGAATCTGCAGACTATGGAGTTGAAGTTCCAATCGGATGGGAAGAGGATAGTTTTGAGAGGCATGTCCAATGGGGGTCCTCGAGTAGTGTCGTTCAAAAGAATGGCAAAGCTGATCCGTCACGATCAAGCTGAGTGGGTTGCCGAATGCATGATACTTCCTGCTAGTCCTGTTGAGACTAAGCATGACCAACCTCCTGATATCCAGTCACTACTCACGAAGAAGAGCAAAGTCTTCGCAGATTTGCCTCCTGGACCACCACTTGAACGGGGTTCAGAACACATCATAGAGCTCAAAGAAGGAGCCAAACCGGTGATCACAACTCCATATCGGTATCCGAAGAGGCAAAAGGATGAGATCGAGAAGAATATTCGGGAACTTTTGGAGATGGGTTTCATACGCCCAAGCAAGAGCCCTTTTGCATCTGCAGTGGTTCTTGTGAAAAGAAGGATGGTACCATGCGCATGTGCGTGGACTATCGTGCTTTGAACCAAAGCACCATCAAAAATAGATACCCCATTCCCAGGATAGATGATCTCATTGATGAGCTACATGGGGCCAAGTTCTTCTCGAAGATCGACTTGAGATCGGGTTACCATCAGATTCGGATGAGGGGATCTGACGTGGAGAAGACAGCGTTCAGATGTCACTATGGCCATTTCGAATTCTTAGTCATGCCTTTTGGGTTGACTAACGCACCGGCCACCTTTCAGTTTTGCATGAACCGTGTGTTTCAGAATCAATTAAGGCGGTTTGTGTTGATTTTTTTTGATGATATTCTGATTTACAGCAAGACTTGGGGAGATCATCTCAAGCACTTGGAGGAAGTGCTTAGTATTCTGGAATCTGAGAGTCTGTTTGCAAAAGCTTCCAAATGTGAATTTGGAATGGAGGAGTTATTGTACCTTGGCCACATCATCAGTGCTGAGGGAGTGAAGGTGGATCCGGAAAAGATCAAAGCAGTGGTTGATTGGCCACCACCTGAAAATTTGACTCAGTTGAAAGGTTTTCTGGGTCTTTGTGGTTTCTATCGGAGGTTCGTTAAGGGGTATTCACAGAATGTTGCTCCCCTTACTGATCTCACCAAAAAGGGAGCCTTTGTTTGGTCAGAAAAGGCTCAAATTGTTTTTGACAAATTCAAAAGGATCATGAGTTCATGTCCGGTTCTGGCTATTCCGGATTTCTCAGGCCATTAGGGTTGCGTTAGCAGTACTGAGTGGGAGTTGGACTCATCAATCTAATGACACCTGTTGTTTGAGGCGAGAAAATTAAGAGGTGTGGAAGATCATATTCAGTTTATGACAGTACTGTTTATTCATAAATTCGGTGCTTGGTGAAGACAAGTCGTGGATTAAGGTAGGCCACAATGGCCTCAAGCATTTTGTGCACCGGAAGAGTCTAATGAAGCAGCAGTGGAAGTAAACTTCAAACTTACGACTTTGACGTGAATATGTCAGAAAAAATAAAATAACGGCGATGCTCTCGGAAGGCTCTTAGCTCATTGTGAAACTCTTTTGCAGTGGAGAGACATGTTGCTTGCTGATTGCCTGGCGCATCGGTTTTCTGTAGCATTGAAGAGGTACTATCCCATGATGAAAAGTACAATTGGTTGAGGATTGATCCTACTATAAGGAAGAATGCTACGGTAGGTGATTCTAATAAGAAGAAGATTCTTTTGAATTTCATGACATTCGGTGCTGGTCACCAAAGTTTTTCAAACCCTATGGCAGATCCGAGAAAGGTTTTACTGAAAATTCTGAAAGAGAGTTCACGCTACATTGAAATTGTCACTGTTTGTCAGCGAATAAATGAAGGCATACATTACCGGCCGGTTTGCTAACCCTTTAATTCTAATCAAAAATAGGAAAACATTTCGATAGATTTCATCCTTCAAATTTTAAGGCCCAAAAGGAAGATTGTATTACGTGGTAGTTGTGGTCCTTGTTCTCATTTCTTTGTTACCAACACTTTTCTGCCTTCGGGTGCGATTTGTTCTTCAGTCATTACTAGGTTCAAAATATAATATCAAAATACAGATGACAAGTTTCTAAGTACCTTTAGCGGGAAGTTTCGGAATGAGTGTGCATGCTCCTCCATGATTTATCACCCCCAAACTGATGGGCAAATAGAAGTGGTGAACAAGTGGTTGGAAGGCTACTTGAGAAATTATGTGTCAGAACAGCAGAAAGCTTGGGTCAAGTGGCTGCATATAGGCGAGTACTGCTACAACTCTACTTTTCATATGTCAATCAAGATGTCCCCTTTCTTGGCACTTTATGGATATGAAGCACCCAGTTTTGCAGATTTGGTGTTTGGTGACAGCAAAGCACCTTTAGCCAAGGATTTGTTGCAGCATAGTCAAGACATAATGAGATCCTTGAAGGATAATTTGCAAATTGCACAAAATCAGCAGAAGTTGTATGCTGATCAGAGGCGTGTTGAGCGTTCGTTTGAGGTTGGGGATATGGTCTATCTTCGTTTACAACCTTATAGACAGTCTACTCTCAAGAAGAGTGGAGCTGAGAAGCTCAAACCTCGCTTCTATGGGCCATTTAGGGTCATCAGAAAAGTTGGGGCAGTAGCTTATGAATTAGAGCTACCTACAGATAGCAGAGTGCATAACGTCTTCCACGTGTCTCGCCTCAAGAAGGCACTTGGACACAATGTGATTGCTTCTTCACAGTTGCCACCGTTGGATGAAGAGGGACAGTTGGTTCTAGTTCCAGAGGAGATACTAGATGTCAGAGAACGTTCTTTGAGGAATAGAACTATCAGAGAATGTTTGGTAAAGTGGAAGAACCTGCCTATGGAGGATGCAACTTGGGAAAGTGATGAGATATTGCAGCATCCTAGTTTGCGATTGCTTGAGGACAAGCAATCTTGGGGAGGGCGGACTGTAATGTCCCCTTCTCAAACCTGATCATTCATGTGACCGTTGGCCTTTTTCTGGAAACCCGAAGGCTAGTCGGAAGGTAAAATTAGGGTTTCCTATTTTTGAGGAGGTCATTGCTCAGAGATGGAGGATTCAATGGCGGATTCTTTCTGGGTTTTCAGAGAGCTTCGCAGTGGTATGATCATCTCGACATTCAGAGCACTTTTTGGAATTTACTATTTTTAGTAAATTCTATTTTTGGCAGCTTTCCAGTTGAGTTCAGCTCGGTTGACTTCCTGTTTCAGTTGGGTCAGATGGCTTGCTCAATTTTGGCTTCAGGGCACATTCAAAAGGATAAGTTAAGTCATTTAATTAAAAAGGTCACGTTTAAATGTTATATTTTAACGTTGACCCCTTGGCTTAGACTTAATGACTTAAAATTGTTTTTAAAAGTGGATCCTTGAGGGTGGCGCCCTCATTAAGAGATGATTTAATTATTCCCTAAGTCAAAGCAAGGTTATGAGGGGCGCATATTTCAAAGTATGATATTTAATTAAAATGTCAAATCTAAGCTTTGAAGAGAAAGTACGCCTTCTTGAGGAGATTAGGGGTTTTGACCTAAAAGCAGATTTTAGGGTTTCGTGAAGTCAAACGAAACTTATAAAAAGGAGTCTTGTGTATCATTTTGGGGATCTTTTGACGACTATACTGTTATGCTGCCGGATTGGCTCTGGAATCGCTTCGAGGAATGAAGGCCTCCTAGCTCGGGCATCGCTTTGTGTTTGCAAGACAACATCAAGTGGTGATTCTTAGTCTAGTTTGTGAGTTATTGAATATTGTGCATTGTAATCTGCTTTTCGAATCTTTAGATTTCTGTTTCTGCATTTTGTCGAGTTCTGGAAAATTGCATTGTTAGACAGCAGATTTGAGTTTTTAATCATAAATCCAAAAAGACCAAAAAATTGCATATGGGTATTGTCTTATCTTCATTGTAGGCTTTAGGCGTCCCATCCCTCCAGTTTGCAGATTTTATGAAGCTTCCATTTATTTTATAGAGCAGATCGCCCTTTCCTTTAAGCCGTACCGTTCAGCAGTGCATTGGAATCCGTGCAAAATAAATTGAAGGCTTTTAGATCTGGGTTTAGTGTCTTTCCTAGGCGTCTTCTCTATTGGAGTATATTGCATTTGGTCTCGAGTGAATTGGGCAAGTTAATAGTGAGTTACGAGCATTTGATTAGTTTCTTAGACTGCTGGTTTGAACTGCAAAATACAGATTTCTGGTAACCAAAGAAAACAGCAGTGTTATTTCCTATTCAATGTGAGAATTTGGTGTGGCATATTGAATCAAGCCAAAGAATTTATTATTGTATTGTAATGGTTGATATTTCCAGCTCTAATCTCTTGACAGGCGTATGATATTCGATTGTAAACTGACAGTAGTACTGGCAGTGATTCTTAAGCTTGTTAATTCGAATTTGTAATGCTCAATTTCATTTGAAGTTTGTAATAGATAGATCTCCGCCCTATGGTAGCTACTTTCCCATCTTGGGTCAGCAAGCACATTCTGGGTGTCGAGTATTTCCAGTATTCAGCATTTCATTTCAAGCTTTGTTTTCTGTAATCACTCCGTCATATGGTCGCCCCTCACTCCGCATTGGATTGGGTAGCACATATGACGTTGAGTTCCTTCTCTGTATTTACAGAGAGATCCTCGACCAATGCTCCATCGTGGTAGCCATTCAGTTAGAGTTGCTTTCTTGCACGTTTGGTTTATCCATCTAACCTTAACGGGTGCACTGCTTGTAATTTGAAATTGTGAAAAATCGAAAAAATTTGGCTGGGAATATTTCATTGTAGGTGACTTTGTCTCATTACAAACAGCTAACCACTGATCTCTCTCTTCAAGGAGATCCTCCATTTTTAGTTTCCACATCTCATAACTAGATCCATTGAATCTTTCAATATCTAAACGAGAAGTAGAACTCATTGTAGCACACTTCTTTTACAAATCAGTGTTGGTGTAACAATTAGCACCTCTGGAGTGCAAGTTGGTACAGACAGCTATGCACACTGCGTAATGAGTGCTCTTCAAATTAGGAGGGGAAGCTCCCTCATAGTGCTGAAATGCGTGAAAAAAGTAAAGTAATCTAACTCCTATCTTTTTGTCTCAGCTGGAAGAGGCACAAGGTTAAGAAAAACCACGAACGTTGCAGCTAAGGATTTTCTGGTTTCGTAGATCTCTAACTACAACTAAACTAAACCTTTAATCTATCCAATTCTCCTCAAGAAAACAGAGCATGAGGAAAAAGGAGCAGGAATGGTCTATACGATAAACTTCAGGTATAGATTCACAACGTGAAGGCAAGGTGGCGCAACTATTTGCTTGGCTAGTAAGATGTAATGTCCCCGTTTTAGCTGACATTGTTTGTTGAGGAGTGAGCCTATCATTTTGACCCTCGTAGGCTGACGGATGTGATTAGAGGGTTGCTTTTGGCAATTATCCTGAGTTTTGGGACTTTACTCCATCAATTGATTCAGGTTTGGGCCCTGGCAGAGACTCACAGAGCGATATTCAGGCACTTACTATTTATAGTAAGTCAGGCAAACAAGGGTTACTATTTTTGGCAGGGCACCTGGCTCAGTTGGCTAGATCGGTTTCGACCCAGTTTGACAATTTGTTGAGCAAACGGAGAATAAGGGAACATTTAATAATAATCAAATGATTATTATTATGACTTTATATTATAAAGTCACTTTAAGTGAAATATTAAAATTATTAATTAATTAAATGGCTTATTATAAAGTATTTAATGACTTTATAATGAAGGTGGCGAATTATTTATTTAAATGAGTATTTATTACTCATTAAAGTGAAAGCCATTATTTGATTAATTTGCCTAAGTCAGAAAAGGGTGAAATTATTATTATTAAATGCCAATTAAACTTCTTTTTGGAAGGGTCGAACTTTTGAGAGAGATTATATATTTTCTCAAAGACAGAATAGAACTCATTATGATATGATTATTCAAATTTTGTCTTTTCTCTCTGAGAACATTTGGAGTTGGAGAAACAAGGGTTTCTGCAATCAAGTTTTGAAGAACGTCAACTCTTCCAAATCAAACATACTGAGGCTGTGAAAGATTAGTTGAAGCTTGTCAATCAGAGTGGCTTCATTAAGAAGTCATAACAGAGCTTATTCGTTGAGTTTCAAATTGGGGTTTCAGTCTGTAGTTGGATCGATTCTCTCCAGAAGAGAATCCTTTTGCAGTGTCTATTCATATTGATTATCTGGCACACAAATCAAGGTTGTACGGCTGCAATAAGTTGCCGGTTTCAGGCCGTACTATACAGCTGCAAGGTCGTACTCTTCTCCCAGAGCAAATCGCCTTGCCTTTTTCACATTTTCTTTCACCAGTTGGGACGCCTAGATTCCAGAGCATTCTGCATCCATTCAAAGGAGGGAGAAGTTGATATTCAAGGCTGGACGAATTATTTCTTCTGTATCACAGGCAGCTGCAAATAATCAGGTTTTGAATGAAAATAGTGTTACCTTTTTGCTTGCATGTTATCATTTCAATCTTGTCAACATTTAATAAGTCAAATAAACCATTTGCCATCCTTCTTGGAGTGTTTTGGCTTTAGTATTTGAACTCTTGAATTTATTATAAATTTTAGAAGTATTCAATGCAAAATCGCACCATCTCTTCATACTGCAAAAACACCAAAAAACTACAAAACAACAAAACAAACAAAAAATTGCAATTCCGTCAGTGGCTGGGGTTGAGAGACACCTGGTCTCTTACAGAAGAAGTTTATTGGAAACAAACAAATATACGATAAACTGAGTACAGCTTCACAACATGAAGGCAAGGTGGTGCAACAATTTGCTTGGCTGAATAGGTTTATTGACACACACATCAAACGATAAGCTTTAGGTACATATATACAACGTGAGGGCAAGGTGGCTCGGCAATTTGCTCATCTGAATAGGCTTATTAGAAACAAAACATAGAATAGCCAACTAGGACAGCAAATTACATTAGCGAAACACGCATACAATAAACGATCAAACTAGCCACTATATTTAACTAAGATAAACAAATACCATAACAATAACATGAAGGCAAGGTGGCGCATCAATTCATTATCATAGTAAAAGCTCATGAACAGATACAAAACAACAATATTACAGGCAAGGTAGGCGCAACATATATTACTATCTTGTGCAAAAGTTAATTACAAATGAGTAGAAAGCTCTTATTTATAGACATCAAAAGGTGTAGGGAACCCTAAAATCACCTTGAGTCAACTAAAGTCTTGCAAGCATGCAAGATTTTATTGCTAAACCCTAATAAAGGAAACTATATAGTTAACTAGAAAGCTATCATCAGTTAACCGAACAAGGCTAAATTAAATGGACAAGTGCAAGTATGCACATCCTTATTGAAATAAAACTAAACGAAAACTCCAATTGTACAAAGATGATTGCAGAATAGACATGGCATGAAAGGTGGAACAACAAGTTAACTCGGAAAGAAGCATCGAGTTAACTGCTGTGTCTGATGTCTATCCTGAAAGGTGGGATCTGGAGTTCACTGGCTGTGATCTCGAGCAAGTAACCCCTCCACGAGGTTGTTGACTGCATCACTATCTGGAGCACTGATACTTTGTCATAGCACACTGTGTCTTCGCAGCATCTCCTCACAGCCTGTGATCTGGCTCTGAAGTTCTCCTCTACTCTTAACTGCCTCATCAAATAACGCTGACATGATTGTAAGTTGATCTAACTTACAGCCAACGAAATCCCCACTAAAAATACCATGGATGAGCGCCTGCAACTTTGACTGAACATTAATAAGCTCGACGTACTCACCACCTTCACACTGATACCGACATGAAACTTGAGACACGAAGGTTCTCACATATCGAAGTGCACTAGTCACATGCTCTCTGCTCTCAGCCAACTCTGAAGTCAGTGTATCCTGTATTTTTTCCTTGAAGATCAATTGTGTCCTCCAAGTAAAAATAGCCTCTTTATCTTTGTTGTACCCAAAATAATTTTTTGGCATTCTATTTAAATTGAGCTAAATCATGTTAAAATGCTGTCAAAAGTCTGTTTTAGGTCAAACCAAACATAGGGGCTTTGTGAGTTTCTGTCAAGGAACACATGTGCAAAATTCTAAAAATTTGAAAATTAGGGTTTTACGCCCCTATTTTTAGGGAAACCCCCGAAAATAGGACTTTCCCAAAAATGATTGAAAATGATTTTGATAGGATTAAATGACTTCACGATCACATTGGTCAAGTCAGAATCATCAAAAGACACATTTTACTCTGGTGGGTCTATTTTTGTTTTTCAGAAACAAAGTTAGGAGCTCCACAGCCATTAATGGCAGATTGGCCAGTACCAGGTGCTGAAAGCTAAGCTTCAAAAGCTTCAACGATGCAACCATGGTGAAAAAGGTCCAAAAATGGTGATCTTTGACGGAGGAGATTTTTGAAAGTGAAAAAGGTCAAAATTTGACTAACTCTGGAAACGTTACGAAGGAGAAATCAGTTCATGATGCAAAAAGAGCCATTTTCAGAGAGGGGCGCCCTTGATTCTCAAGGGTCAAATTCAGCCTGCTGAATCATCTAAGGTAGTCATCCTTGGCGTTCTCTTGCTGGCTCGACAACGAAACAATCAACAAGATCATCGAACGAAGTGATCACTGGTGGTTGTTAGCAGAGTGAAAAGAGGCAGTTGACGAAGACATCAAAAATGGCTGTCGGAATGATGATCAAGGTGGAAAAGGCGCCCTTTCCAAGGAAAGGCGCCCTCCTTTTTGAACATCCAGATGTTGTCAAATGTTAGAAGGCCTCCCAAGACAGTTTTCTCAGTCTGGGTCAATCTCGACAACGTAACTGCAAACACGAGCATCTGACAAGTCAATCACCAGATAATCAAGATCAAATTGGAGTATCTTTTAGGATAAAAATCACGTGCAAGAAAGCAAAAGCGCCCTTTTCAGGGAGGGGCGTCCTTGAATAAAGGGATCTTTGAATGACTTATGTGATTTCAAACTCCAGTCATCTTTTGAAGAGCAGAGCTAGCTACCTAATGAGATATCAAACAAGATCATCTGATTCTCCGATCAACAGGAAATCCAAATCAAAGCACAGGGGGTCAAAATGAAGTGTTTGAAAGAACAAATATTGAAAATGACTAAGGCATGAAAGAAAGCGCCCCTTCTTGAGAAAGGCACCCTTCTTTTTAGGGCCACAAACTCAGCTTTCTGGCTTCATACCTCCCAGGCTCATCTCTTCAGCTTAGGCACAGCTCAATGATGAATCCAACAACAGTTGCTCAAGATCAGCAGATCAACCTGGATTCAGGATCAAACTAAGGTCCTTCAACAGAGAAAATAATGAAAAAGCTTGCAAAACTCAAAAGGGACGCCTAAAAGGGTCAAAGGAAAGTTTGTTGACTAAAAGTTAAGATATTTTGAGACAAACTTGGCCAAACTCACTCCACGATCAGTGGAAATCACCTTTTTGAACTCCAAATCAAGCCAAATCAACTTTTGATCATGAGTTAAGTTCCCAAACTTATGGATCTGAGGCTTGAGTCTATACTAAGAAGATCTAGGCATCCCTCCTCATTATTTCATTGTAGGTTGATGATCAAGAACAACAATAAGCTCTCAAGGACGCCATTTTCAAATCTGGTCAAGGTTTTTGACTGTTCTTTGATATTTCTTGAAGATCGGAAGCAGAAGAAGATTTCTAATCAGAGGCTAGATTCAGAGACATATTTTCTCAAGAGGCTAGATTCAGAGACATATTTTCTCAAGGAGTCTGATTAAAAACTTCCAATCCATCTTCTGACTGCTTCCTCTCTTCTTGTCTTAGGTATTCTTGCATGTCACATGAATCAATAGGCTATCACAGATTTGGCCAACTGGGTATGATCAACATAATTTTCCAGTGAAACCCATCTCTTCAAATTTTCCAGAATCAACAAACTTGCTGCCCCTATTTTTAGGGATTTTTTCGGAAAAATCTCAAAATAAAAAATCTAAGGATCTGGGTTTGTTCAGCATTGAAGCATGAACAAAACCCATGTGCTAGATTTTTTTTCCGAAAAAATACTTCTTGGCGGGTGGCTATTTTAGGGGTTTTCAGAAGTTGTCTAAACATATCCGTGTTTACAGTCAACGATCGAGATTTTTAGAATATAGTACTCTCAAATTGAAATCAAGACCAAAATGGTCCTACTTCACAAATTTTTGAAAACACTCGACACGAACATGCATCAAGAGAAGTTCGTAGTCAAGATTGGATGCCTTGGAAGGTGTTAATGACATCACCGTTCACATCATAGCCAAATACAGAGCCGCCACCGGTTAGTACCACACTACCTTCCAGATTCCATGTCAACAAGGTTGGATGACGGAGCTGCAAAGAAGATCAAATATCAAAAGCAGTTTGCAAGAAGCAGAAAAAATCAACGACTAGTCAAAGGAGTTGTTGACTCAAGATGATGAGGTGTCAGACACCTAGTTGGGACGTCTTACCTTCCAAATGGCATTTATGATACTTGAAGTTGACTTGATGCCCCTTTCCAAGTCAACTCAAGAAGGCATTAAATGTAGTTGGAGTTAACTTGATGCCCCTTTCCAAGTTAACTCCACATCCCACAAATCATGTATTGTCAGATCCCACTGATTAAGGATGTCTAATTGACTTCTATAATTTGTGGATCTTAGATCTCCACTAAACGTGGATGTTTGTTTTGAAGGTTTACTTTGTATTTAAGTTCACCTTTAGTCTTCTTTCAGTCAACTGAAGTAGTTTCCAGTTGACTCTTTGTTTACTTTCAGTTAACTGAAGTAGTTTTCCAGTTAACTGTTTGTTCCCCCTTTTTAGGAATAAATCTTGCTAATTGATTGGCAAGAACTCATTGTTAACTCAAGGAGATTTTAAGGTTGCCTACTCCTTTGAGTTCTATAAATAAGAGCCTTGGGTTCATTATTTGTTTAACCTTTACTTGCTATGCAAAATTGTTGTGCCATTGTTGCCAACAGCTTTGAAAGCGCATATTTGTTCACTCTTGGATGAGAGTTCATTGGTTGATCGTAATTGTGCATGATTTTGTGCCTTTGCTGTCCCAATCTTTGTAATTTGTTGATGAAGCTTGAAGAAGAATATTAGAAGGCGCTTGCATTTTGATCTACCTATTTGAGTTCTTTCTACGTTTTGTGTTCAATAGCTTGTTGTTTCATTTCCCTCCTCGGATAGGGGTTCCTCCTCCTTGGATATTTGTCATTGGCAGTTATCATTTGTTGTTGTCTAATGGATTGTCCTTCAACCTATACTTCGGATAGGGGTTCCTCCTCCTTAGCAAGTTTGTCGGCCAAAACATCGTAATTTGTTGTTTCTTGTAAGTCATTTCCTAGCCCATACCTCGAATAGGGGTTCCTCCTCCTTGGCAGGTCTCAGATCCAGCTTATCGTAAAGAGTGTTTGCTTGTACCAACCTTATCGCAGCATATATCCGAGAGTTCAAAGTATCGGCCATATTCTTAGGAGACGGCGAATTCAGGTGATCCAACCAATCCATTCCCGCTCCTATACCCTCATGCTCTATTTACCTTGAGGATATTGGATCGATTAAAAGCTAGAACAGTCGTAGTTGAGATCTACAGAAACCAAAGAAAAAGCTTAGCTGCGACGCATTGTGTTTGTGCACCCTTGTGTCCTACCGCTGAGTACAAAAAGATAGGAACCTTAGTTTACCATTCCCTTCCTTATGCATTGCATTCAGTAGACAGGGACTTCTCCTCTTTAAATAACAAAGAAGTGTTGCAAAACATTTGAAATAGCTGAACATTTATAATCAACACTCCATAGGTGCTAATTTAAACTCCAACAGTCTTCTTCATCAGTGAATGAGTCGTATGCCATCCTCAGGTGAGAAATCATGATTTCATCTCTGGGTTTGTCAACCGCCAAGTCTCGCTCCTCATCCTGGATGCGTAGATGGAGTTCGTGAGCATTGTACCTCAATTGATATAACTCTGCAAGTACAAAGCGGCCTCTGGTGATGAACTATTCCTCCCATTCTACCAAATGCTTCCCGTATACAACCAGCTGATTAAGCTGTTTTGCTCTGCCGGAGGCTCTAGCATATGTGGGAGTGAAGCGGTGACATTTTCTGTTCTATGCACAAGGTTAGAGATATACTGACGAAACTGCTGGATATCAGCCTTGAGGGCTGCCTTGTCTTCTCCGTCTTTCATTATTCTATCCTTTGCGCTATCCGTTGCAACCTGTAGGAAATCAACCTTTGTTTGGCATGTGCTTCTACCAAGGTTGACTCTAATTACTTCAAAGTCTTGAACTTCTATCTCGTTCAGACTCTTACCCTCTAGAGGTGCAACGGTCTCTATGATGATCTCCTTGTCAGCGTTCCTCTCTACATGAACCTATTTCTTGATCCTCTTATCTGGCACATCTTGGTAGACATGATCAAAATCTGAATGATCAAGTATGTAAAATAGCTGCCTCCTCTTCCTACCCAGTTGATTCTCAAGCCAAGACGAATCTCGACTAATCTCACTGGAAGGGTCTGTGCTAGTCATAGGAAGCTCTAATAAGTGTGAATGTGTAGAGGTGTCACTACGAGGTGGCGAGTCTAGGTCCAAATCAATGTGAACCGGAACTGAAGACTGTTGTGGTGTAGGTGATGGCATGGGAGGTTGAAACTCGGGCTCTGGCAAGCTCTGAACTGTATTCCTGATTGGCTCCACATGCTTTTCTGTAACAAGTGCCTTCCCTTTTGAATTGTTAGGCACTTTGTTCTTCTTAGGAGGGTTACTCCTTTTCTTTTGCTTTGGTTTTCACGAGGATGGCAGTGAAACATCCACCGGTGGCAACTCTGTGCTTGGCATGATTGCCCTCCTTGTCTTCTTGCTATCAAGGTAGAGTATGTTGTTCTGAATAACTCTACTCAATCTCTCCTCGACAGATGAATATTCTTTGGAAAACCAATCGACAACAGGAAGTGGTTGTGTATCAACTTGTTCTCTGAAAAATTGAGGAAGTACATCCCCATCATCATCTGACAATCCTCCCACATCCTCTGACATGAAGACAGAAATCTGTGAGAGAGAGAACCTACTATAACTGAGTCGTCGCACCTCGAAGTCATCTTCGCAGTTAACCCAATAATCCTCCATAGTAGGCTTGTGGTAAGGGCGACCACCAAGGCGTGCTGAATAATGACCCCAAGAGTTTGAACTTTTCTAACTCTTGTCCTGCAGCCTTGGCGTCAACTGCTATCCTACACCAGTAGATTCCCATTTGAAATGGAAAGTTAGCAACTGGTTTACGCTTGTGGCGGAAATGTAGATGAACATCATATAATTGCCTTAGGAACTCCATGAAAACTGTTCTATCCGAAGGATAGCGAGGTAGCATAGTTGGATTTCTTGTATATCCGTAGACGCGGATGTAGGTGTATGTAGGGAACTGAATGAACCAGTTTTCCCATTCTACCATTACTACTCTGGCAACCGGTGAGATACGAACATGCAATTCCCAGTCTAGGTTTCTCACTGTGTACATCAAGAAAGTGTAATGTCCCCATTTTTGGCAAGCATCAGAGTTCGTAAGAGTTAGCCTATTATGCGACCCTCGTAGGCTGATGGATGGTATAGAGGGTCTAGTTGGGTGCTCGGCTTGATTAAGCGATTCTTGATGTTTAGCTTCGTTAAAGAGCTCAATGGGCCAGCTTTTGCGAAGTTGCTATTTGCGGTTCTTGGCGGTCGGTATCAGGATTGCTATTTTAACGTGCAGGGATTTGGCGACATTGAATCGCCTTGATTAATGACGGTGGATTGGGCATGGATAAATATTGAGGAGATATTATTATTTAAAAATTAAATTAATTAATATTAATTATTGGAAGTTATAATATAAAGTTATAATATTATATTATAACCTTAAGTGATTTTAGGCGGTGGCCAACATTAAAAGGGGCCATTTGACGATTTAATTTATGATTAAAAATTATGCCCGAGACTATTGAATTATTAAAAGAATAAAAGTCGAATTATTTAATGATTCCCTATCTTTGTGGAAATCGCACTTTTCAAGAGATATAGGCTTTGCCTTGGGAAGTGTGCCATTATGTGATTATTGAGAATTGAAATTGATCAACTTTGATCTGAGCAAGAAGCTTTAGGGTTTCAAGTTCGAATTCCTTGGGGAACGAGCCATCTCCATTGGAAGCAGTTCAGAGGGTGTGAAATAACACCTGATTTATTGCCAGCAGAGGTTTCTTCATCCAGGAGGAATCACAGAACTACAGAGATATTCATATTCAGGGTTTTCAGAGTAGTTTTTATCCAGAAGTCATTCATTCATCAAGGCGCCTAGTTTATTGTCATTTTGGAGATTCACAGAAGGCCGTACTATATTATTTATTACTGCTGTAAAGCATCCGTACCTTTTCACAAAGCCGTACTTTGTTCTCCAGAGCAAGTCGTTTTCAATCTTCATCATCTGGCTTCTTATTTTGGGGCGCAAACATCCAGAGAAGCACTGCGTAGCTTTTGGAAGAGGAGGAAGTGAGTTATTAATGAAACCGTACCATCTCAGCTTGTTCATGGCGGCTGCAACATCCCAGGTTTTCTTTCAATAAATATCATTGTCTTTCTTTTGCATGCAACTGGGTTTTCAGTGTAATCACTTCAAAAGATTGAATAATAGTTTGGCAACCATATTTGAGATAGATCTTATTATTTCCAGAGTATTTAGAATTTATTTAGAATTTCTATCATTTTATTGCAAAATCGCAATTTTCATTTATTGCACAAAAAAGTCAAAAACAGTCAAAAAACCCAAAACTTCAGAAAATACAGAAAAACAGTCAGATTCGATAAACAGAGGAAACTAGGGTTTCTACAGTGGTATCAGAGCTAAATCCTGCCATCCTGAGGGTTTAGCAATCTTATGCAGCCAGAGCAGATTGGGTCTCACAGGTATTACACATGCAGACGAGCTCTGATTGACAGAAAACAGAGTTTGAGCAGGCAGCCGGGAAACATGGCTGACAGGAATGATAGGACTGATAGAACAGATAATCTGAGAACAGAGATTCCACATAACCACAAAGATCAGGACGATGCAGAGGTTTTGCATGCACTCAGAGATCTACGTGCAGGTCAACGGCAGTCAAATGGTGTATTACAGCAGTTGGCCGTAGCACTTCAGAGATTGGGTACTCTGAGGAGACCGTCACCACATCGTGACGACGACAGGAGTGATGCAGGATCACGGGGAGCTCCTAGGACAGCTTCATGGACAGCAGATAGGCCTACTAGGCCTACATTTGTGAGACAGGAGCCCGATGAGGCTGTTGCAGGTGAGAAGCATGAGGGTTTGTTCGCTGGTACACTTAGGGCAGCGAACAACGAGTGGGAGTTAGTACCACCTAAGGCCAGAGAAAGGATTACCATTGACAGAACACCACAAAGCAAAGAAGAAGTGATTAGCATGTTTAAGGAGTATAGCGCTCTTCCTAAAAAAATTAAGAAGGAACTTCCTTTTATGAGTTACATGGATTTGCACCCGAGTTTTTGCCATAAGACAGAGTTTGCAAGGAAGAAATATATCACTATAGCTCATGAGTTGTTTACACATGAAATGGATAGAGAATCTACACATAAGGATGATACAACTCTTCATCAAAATGATTTGGTATCTTCAAATCCTTATGAAGTATGCAGAAATTTATGTGATGAATTTGATAGACGTGCTGATTTGATTCAAGAAAACATTAGCACAGCTTTGGGTAATGATTTACCTACATCGTCCTTGCAAGAGGTGACTCAAGAAGTTTCTACTATGGAGGCTACTTCTGATTTTCATGACAGCGATGATGAAACTTCGCGTGAGCATGAGACAGCAGCGATTTCACATATGCGAAGTAATCCTATTGAGTTGTCACATGAAGAGACTCAAGAGTTGGGTACTAGTGATGCATTTGGTGTTGAGGATTCATGTCATGGTGAGTCTGATTTTCCAGATCAGACCTTTGAAAACAAGCCAGAAGATTCATATGTTGATATGGAATCCCAGGATCGTGTTTTGGATAGGCGTACAGTTAATTTGAGAGTGGAAGTGTGTGAAGATACTGTCATACCAGCAACTTCTACCTTATCAGTTGAGCCATCCTTTGAGGTACAAAGCAACAGTACCTTAGATGTTGAGGTGTGCATGGATGAAAGCACACATGATGCTGCTTATCATGAGGTGAGTGATGACGAATCAGCTTCATATCATAGTGCATATTGTGAACCGGAAAACTTGTATGGGGGTCATAAGTTACAAAATCCTCATCATTTGGTTGGGCAACTACAAGTGAATGACAATATGATTGCCACAACCCTTGAGCATTTTGATGTTGCTCGTCAGATGTTGGCTACCTATGGTTGGAATACTCCTATGACAGATGAGCACGGTGATAGTGGTTTTTCCCTTGCAGAGATACATGCACTTCGCGAAGCAATTGGAATGATGAAACAAAACTACCTAAAACTACTTGCGGACAAGGATTTCCTTCTCGAGTGGGATTGCATTTGTTATGATGCATTGAAGGGAAAGGAGGAGCAGATCGATGAGCTCACTCATGAGCTTGAGGTGACTATGGACTCATTGCAGAGCACCCAGTTGGCCCTTCAAGAGTCACAGTTACAGATTGAGAAGCTTACCGTGGCGTTGAGTTTGGCACAATCTTCACCATCTTTTGATATAGTTCAGATTTCCATGGCAGCGGTTGGTGAGGAGTACACACCCATGGTTCATAGCAGTGAGGGATATGTTGTGGATGTGGTTACATCCATCACGGTCACAGGTTCAGTTG
>VDFB02039238.1:0-47826 GCA_007258455.2 Sequoia sempervirens
GATCCATCCATCATGTCAAAGTCTTCTTGAATCATGCATGTTTTTGGAGCTAACATTGTGATGTAGGTTTCAAGATCTATTCAAGCATTCAAAGCATCAATTTCAAGTGTCAAGATCCACATCCAATTCATCTATTTCATGCAAGTTGTAGATCTCCTAAGGTATCCATTATCAAGGTTTCATTCAAGGCTTTGTTGAGTGGTAACATAGCTTTTTTTCATTCTTCATTCCCTTTTTAATGCATTATTTCAATTCAAGGTTTAATTACCAAAACGGGGTTTGACTAAGGTAAATCCCCATTCACCCCAAAAAAAAAAAATTCTCTCTTGTGTATGTGATTGCAGATTTAGGTTGAAGAAGACTTGAAGAGCTTTTGAAGAGCAAGATTTACAAAGTTGTCAAAGTTGTCAAAGTTGTCAAATCATGGAATATAACCTACAAATTAGATTTCTAACTTTTCGACATTGAAACCTGGACAAATCAAAAGCTCTATATTTGCACCAAAGGCTCACAAAAGATTGTTGAAATCCCTGTACTTGGACCCATTTGCCTATTGGCAAATGAGTCTCAGATTAAATTCCAAAAAGCACTTTTGGTGACTAGTATACATGTTTCTTCCCTTCTCATATCTGCATTCTTTTTTTTTGGTTAGACTGCAAATATTGAGTTTAATCTTCAAGTTTCAAGTGTTAGATTGCATTTTGGAGTTGATTTGCTATTTTTAGTTTTTCTCCCTAAAGTGTTGTTTGACCTTGACCCTCATCCTTCTGTCATAAGGAAATATGAAGATTCTCACTTTGGGTTGATTCACCTAAGGGTTGATAATCAATTCATTGTATGTATCTCCTTTCCTAATGAAACAAAGGAAAATAGGTCCTTCATCACATCATATTTTAAACCCACCTTTTAAACACCTATTTTTTGTTGTTTCATTTTGGTGAACCCAACTTTTGAGCATCATGTCTTACTAATTTGGAGTCCATTTTCAACCCTAGATCTAGGTTTTGCATTGATTTGCATCTCATTTAGGGTTGTTCACTTGCATTAGTTTACATCTCATTTAGGGTTTTAGGTTTGCATTTTTTCATTCTTTAAAATTTGAAAAATTCAAAAATATCAATCATTTTACATAGTGTTTACATAATATTGCATAATCAATCATTTAAATTTGAAAATTGAATCGAAATTGCATCTCAAATTAGGTCTTTTTGCTTGTCATTTAGCACTATTTTGTACTTGCATTTAGACCTCATTTTACAAAATCTAAAACTGTAACTTACTGTTTGAAACCAAAACTTGAAAACCATAGAAATCACGTTAGAAACCTGCAAATTAATTTTTAAAAACCCTGAACTAAGACCCATTCACCCATGGGCAAATGAGTCCCTAATCAGGGCTTTTCCTAAATTTTCGAGCATTAAAATCAGTATTTCTTCCTTCTATGTTTTTGCATTCAGTTTGTTGTTTCAGTTTCCAAAATTTTTGTTATCTGAAATTGTTCATATGAAGCATAATTTTTCAAATTCAGTGCATTGTTTGAATCCCAAATTGCATCTAAAAGACATCATTTTCAGGTTTTTGCATAACATAATTAGAAAGTTATCTTGCTATAAATTTGAAAATTATTTTTACATACTTGCATTACACTTTACATTCTAGGGTATTTCATTGCATTTTACCTCTTATCCATTTTGGGTGCACCTTGGCTTTGTGAAACTTGTATGAGCTTCACAACTTGGTATCCTATTGCCAATACTGTCTTGAGACGTAGTTCGAGACTCATGTCATCTTGCGATACATCATTCGTCGTGGATCTTGGGTTCTCTAACACTTTCACTCATAGTGTTGACACTAGTCAACCCATTAAGGATCGTACCCTTAACACTTTATTTCCCATGACTTCCCTACCCACACCTAATGTGACTGATGTTGACACAATGATTTCTAATGTCCCTCATGAGAACCTTAGAAGAATGGATGAAGAACTTGATAAATTGCAAAATTTTGTGAGTTCTAAATGCAATGCTACTAATGTGGTTCCTATGATAGATAACATGCAAAGAATAATTGAAAATGAACAAGTAATAGAGATTGTTCATATATTGGCTCACATTATTGATAAACATATCCCTACCGTGACTAGTTGTGCTCAAGCTTTGGGGTATACTCAAATTCAAGGTGGAATTCCAATTCTTCCTTCCACAACCATAACCTCTATTCTAACATACACTAATCTAACTGTTACAACAACCTACTAGCAATGTCAATAATTCCTTAGGTATTTCCATTGAGATTCCCTTTAGCTTTGTGCATTTAAATCTCATATCTCCTAATCTGTCTCCCCTCACAAACTTACAAGTCACTTTCCCTCTGAATACATATACACCTCCACCTTATTCACCTCCATCTCACAACATTAACAATGATCCCATCCTTAACACACTCTTACAAAATGTTTCATCCCTCCAACAACAAATTGCTACATTAATTCAAAATCAAAATGGCCAACCTTTACAATATGTCAAAAAAAATTCCTTATCCTTAGAGATATTGAGAACAAAAATGCCACAAGGTATAGAGATCCTGGATTTGAGAAATATGGTGGGAAAGGGGATCATATTAGCCATGTTTTTGCATATACATCCCTATGTAGTGACTTCATTTTTGAGGATAAACTCTTGGCTAAACTCTTCCCTAGATCCTTGAAGGATACTACTTTGGAATGGTTTTTCTCCTTACCAAATAGTTCAATACATTCATTCAATAAAATTATTGATGCCTTCTATAATCACTTCCAAATAGATATGAGCCCTAAGATGACCTTGGTTGATTTAATGACATGCAAACAAAAGGGTGATGAAAAGGTCACTGATTTCATAGCTCAATATCAGATGCTTTACTCACAAATAAACATTAAGATTCTTGATGATGACCTTCAAAGAATGTTTATTTCCAATTTGCAAAAAAAAATCCAAACTAAACTTGAGATGTTGAAATTTCCCTCCTTCACACAGTCATGTACCGCCCTTCGTGATTACCAATATTTAGTTAGTAGTTGTGAAGTGAAAAATCCCTCTAGTCATCTTGAAAAATATGAATCCATGCATCATAACAACTATAAACTATTCAAGAAACAAAATAAGGGATTTTTACAACTTAATCCTCCTCAACCAACTCAACATGTTGATAACCAAGTGGCTGCTATAAAGATGACAAATACATACACATTTTCCAATAGAAATAGATAATCCACCCCTCTACCCAATACCCTTCATAATATCATGTTGTAGCTCTTAAACCAGAAACTAATTTCCTTACCTCCTGTTAGAGCTCATGATCCTACTAAGCCTCTACCTCCTAACTATAGACAAAATTCCTATTGCCATTTTTACTAACAAAATGGACATGATACAAAATATTGCAAGCTCTTAAACATATTGTGCAAGACCTCGTTAATTCTAATCATATTCAAATTGGTGGTGTTAATGATCAAGGTAAAAAGTTTGTAGCCCCTCCTAATCAAAATATGCAAATATTTACCAATTCTATGCCAAATCATAACATTTCCTTTGTCAAAGCTAGTGAAACAAAGAATGATGTCATGAATGTTGACACAAATGATGAAATCGCGAAGAACATATATAGACAATGTGATTGGACTTATTGAAGTTAAACCTTGTAAGGGTATGAATAAAATGTAGCCTGGCATTGCTTTTTCCCAACATGACATAATCAAACATGCACCTAATGTCCTCTTTACATAGCTAGAAGAATCAATGACAATACTACTAATGGGATATTAATTGATCTCGTTTGTGTAGAGAATGTGATTACTGAAGAATTCTTATTTGTGCATGAGCTTTATCAAGATACTTATCAAAAGATGAAGCATGGATCAAAATGCATAATGGTTTTTCTTGCCCTATGATAGGTTCGATAACTCTTCCTTTAAAATTTGGACCAAAAAAATTAAGTGTCTCATTTTCCATCATCCCGTTGTCAAACCAATTTCATGTGAAGTTAGGCTAATGGCTTCACTCCATAAATGTCATTTTGTTGGTTGTGCGTAAATGCTTAAAGTTTCCATTTGACAATGAGATCTTTACCATGCATCATAGTTTCTTTAATCTTGTGTCTTCCTGTGGGAATTTCTTGTTGGATTTATTTTGGCCCGAACCTATGGAACCTATTAGGCCTCACGATGACTTCTTTTACAAATCCTATCAAAAATTTAAGGTAAAACACATAGCAAAATTATCCCTTAGCAATATGCCTCAATCCATGATTGAACCAAAAGCCCTTCCAAGTAACCAAGACCAAAACATAGCAAATCCTCCACCCATTTTCTACAAGAGACCATGAGATAACCAAATAAGTCTCATTGTGCCTCCTAAAATCAAACAAGTTTATAAAGCTAACGAGAAATTGGTTGAACAACCTCCCATGGTTCCTTTCGTTCCTCCCTTAAGGAAAGAAAAGAAACCTATGGTTGATAAACTTTCTCCTACACAATCACAACTTGAAAATCAAACAAAAAGGAACTAAAATGCTAGAGAGTGTAGGCGTAGACATCGTGCTATTGCTCGTTTGTTACAAGCAAAAGAAGAAAAGAGCAACATAGAAAATAAAAATCCAAGCTTACCTCAAGCAATGCATGATGATTCTCCACCTTCACCGAAACAAGCAAATCCTAAACTTCAAACACAACAAGAACAAGAACCTTCCATGGATATTATCATTAGACCTTATGTTGTGATAAACTTGGATGATGATAATAAAATTGCTAAAATTGACGAGGAAGTGCATAAAGAGTTAAATTTATTATTTTCCTCTTTCATGAGCTTAAATGATAACAATCGTGATGATCCTCCTACAAAGAGTGTTTCACCACGTGCTAAACTTGGTGATTGTCCTAGTTTGGCACTTGATGTTGTCCCTTTGGCTAGTTGTCTACCTTTCGCATACGATGAACAAGATTGGTATGTGGACAACCTGCTATAGGTTGACTCACATGCACCTTACTAGTCTTTATTTTATTTTATTTTTCATGTTCTTTTTGTGATTGCATGTGTGTAATGTGGTCCCTCGTATCAAATTTTGTTTGTTGTATCTTCATGTTTATTAGTCTATTTGTACCTTCATTCTTCTATATGTCGTAAACCTTTATCTTTTATTTTGTCTTTTGTTTTCCTTTTGGGGATGACACAAGGTGTTGAGACATTTAGGTCTCTTCCATGTTGACCCAAAAGCTTTTTCTTTGTTTTCACTCTCTATGTGTCATTCTTCAAATTCCATGAGTTATTTGGGGAATGATGACATTTCTGAGCTCTATAATATCATTTTAGCAAAGACATATATGCTAATCCCAAATCTATGGATCCCTTATGTGTGATTTTGGGATTTCATTATGGGGGCAACCCCTTCCTTTTTCATGATGTCTAGCTTCATTTGGAAACATACTGACTTGGCATAGGGATTTCCAAATAAGCTCTCATGTCTTCTTTATTGTTAGCATTTATCATTTGCTACTTTATAGTAATTTCTCATAGCGTGGTGTTAGCAATTTATTTAAAGTGGGGGCATACATTGGCATTATCATTTTTGGAGATCTTGGACTATACCTTATGTTTAATTGCCCAGTCTTCTTACTTCTTGTGATGTGTCTTCTTCTTGGTGGTGTCATTGGGTTTGATGTACTCCAAGATTGTGACCTTTCTTGGCATACAACTTTCCTCTTAGTGGTGATGCTATGTGTTGCATTCCCTAAGTTGTGAATCTTTTATCCTAGACTTGTCCTCTCTTGGAGACATTAGGCGTGATGTTTCCTAAGAGAATACCTTACATGAACTAAGCAAAACCCCTTTGAACATGTCTTATCCTAGTTGCATTTTTTTCATAAGTGTTTAGCATAACGCAACTTGCTAACCTTGTGAAGTTCTAAATTACAACCCTTTTTCATGGCCACCAAGCATAATGCACTTTGCTTGCCTGTGGTGCCTTGTTTGTTCACAAGTGTTTCACATAACGTAGCTTGCTAAGCCTTATGAAGCTCAAATTTTGTATTGTGTGGCACCTTATTAAAGTTATCGAAGGTATAACTTTGGTATGGTATGTGAGCCTAATAATATTCTCTCATTTTCCACCCTTGGGGGCTCACCTAGTGGACAATGAATTTCACTAGCCCGTGTGAGTGTGCATTGTTGTTTGCATAGTGGACAATGAGTTCCACTTGTAAACATTTTTGGACAAACAACTGAGGCATGTTCCACATCGTGTTGGACAATTGAGGGTTGATCCATCTCTTTTCCTTTTCCTTTTCCTTTTCCTTTTCCTTTTCCTTTTTCTCTTTCTTTGAGTCTTTGGCATTGTATGATTGAGTATCTTGTCATTATTGCATACATATACATGTTTAACATCTAGGTATGTGTCTCCTTGCGATTTTGTTTGTTTTTCCATGAGATCTTAGATCTTGGGGGCTTGATCATCCTCCTTGATCTTTGTCGTCTTATACTTCCAATGATTATACAATTAGACCTCTCTTGATTGTCTACTTTAGTGTGAGTTTGATGCAGGGTCATCCTCTCACTAAAGTGGGGGCTAAATGTAGTGTAGAAAAATGTAACCCTTTACATTTTCTCACTTGTTTGGGCCCTCTAGTTAAATTGGACTTAATAGTGCCTTAATTTATTGTTGCTAAATTTACCCGTTTAAATTTACACACTTATTTGGGCCCTCTTAATTAAATTGAGCTTAATTAGGCCTTAATAATCCCTTTAATTCATTTACAAGCCTAATTAATTACATTTTTCGAAGGGGAAACTCGAGAATAATTAATACCTAAACATAACACTTTACATTGAGCAATGTGTGTCCCAAGTATAGGGACCTGGGACCCATTCGCCCATGGGCGAATGGGTCCTCCCTAGACCTGTGGACCTAAATTTAAATTATGTTTTTGGCAGTATTTTAATGCTTTCAAATCCATAATTCAATGTTGGCTTTTAATATTTGAATTTTGAGAAATTAAGGATACATACCTATAAATACAAGGTTATTTCACTAAGTTTCACCTAGAATTTCAAGAAAAGCAAGCTAGAATTTTAATGTAACTTCACAAGAGCTAAATTTTATGATCAAGAGCATTCAAGAGTAGATATATCAATGATTTATTGTAGCAATCAAGATCCATCCATCATGTCAAAGTCTTTTTGCATCATGCATGTTTTTGGAGCTAACATTGTGATGTAGGTTCAAGATCTATTCAAGCATTCAAAGCATCAATTTCAAGTGTCAAGATCCACATCCAATTCAACCATTTCATGAAAGTTGCAGATCTCCTAATATCTCCATTAAAAAGGTTTCATTCAAGGTTTTGTTGAGTGGTAACATAACTTTGTTCATTCTTCATTCCCTCTTTCATGCATTATTTCAATTCAAGGTTTAATTATCAAAATGGGGTTTGAACAAGGAAAAACCCCATTCAACTAAAAAAAAAACATTTTTCTCTCTTGTGTATGTGATTGCAAATCTAGGTTGAAGAAGACGCGAAGACCTTTTGAAGAGAAAGATTTACAAAGTTGTCAAAGTTGCAAAAGTTGTCAAATCACGAAATCTAACCTACAGATCGAATTTCTGACTTTCCGATCCTGAAACTTGGACAAATCAGAAGCTACATATCTGCACTAGAGGCTCCTGAAAGATTTTTGAAATCCATGTGCTTGGACCCATTCACTCATGGGCGAATGAGTCTCAAATTAGCTTCTAGAAAGCACTTTTGGTGACTGGTACACATTTTTCTTCCCTTCACAAATCTGCATTTTGTTTTCTAGTTCTGCAAATATTGAGTTTAATCTTCAAGTTTCAAGTGTTAGATTAAATTTTGGAGTTGATTTTCTATTTTTAGTTTTTCTCCCCAAAGTGTTGTTTGACCTTGACCCCCATCCTTCAGTCATAAGGAAATTTGAAGATTCTCCCTTTGGGTTGATTCACCTAAGGGTTGATAATCAATTCATTGTGGGGATCTCATTTCCTAATGAAATAAAAGAAAATAGGTCCCTCATCACATCATATTTTAAACCCACCTTTAAAACCCTATTTTTTCATTGTTTCGCTATGTATTAATATAAAAGATAACAATAGGAATTATATGTGTATTAAATATTTATAGTTTTAAGGAAGTCTTAGAATTGACTTTCAACTATATGATGCATTCATATTAAGGGTTGTAGCAACTTGTGCTTAATACTATATGATGTGAATAGGTGATGGGATTGTGCATGTTTTTCTTTAAATAAAATATAGGATATAAATTATTTTTTAAAATAAATTTTGATCATTCAATAAACAATGACGAATGGTTAAAGGCGTATTCCAAGAGGACAATATGATTCATGCACTTTTGGCTATAAAAGTTCTAGAACAAGCCTAATGAATAAACAAGTGTCAACTGATCCACTGATCACAATTGTTGTGGCATTTATTGATGGTGGTAGTAGCTTAATGTAGAATGTTAGTACAACTTTATGAAATTATGCTCATTTGTGCAAGTGTTTCCATATATTAAACTTAATTAAAAATTAATAACCTTCATGCCACACAGTTATACCTATTTCAAAAATACATGTGTCAATGGTTGTATCAATATAATGAGACTTTCTATTGAATCATTAATGGGATAAAAATTACTTAAAGTACTTACTAATGGTTGTATATCTATGAAGATTAAATATGTGACATAACACTTTACATGAATATTTGAGATAGTCAAATATCCTATCATGAATAATTCCTTTCATTCATTTGGTTCTTGTTAGTACTTTAATTATGCAAGCATGCAATGTGTGGTAGGTAATAACTTGAATGTCAAATCTCTCACCACCCAACCTCACATTTTGCATAAATAACATGATGGAAAATATTGAAAGTGATACATATCAAATGGATTTTACTAAAGCATCACAAACCAATGGATGCAATGGGTTTTCTTCTTCTAGGGTGATGACCACAATATCACTAAATAAATTAAAGAAATTTTGAGATGGGATTTTACTAAGGATGTTGTACAACATCATATGAACACAAAAATATCCTCTTAACTTGTCTCAACTATTGTATTGGTCATTGAAGACAAAGAGATGGTGAGAGAACTTGGGAAGCATTATATATGGGAGAAACACAAAGAAATTTGAAAATAATGGTCAAAATATGAATTGGTCCCCAAGATTCCCTCTACTATAACTATGATGGAATTTTATGGCTAAGCATCAATGGGGTTGTTAACAAATTTGGGGAAATAAAATTTCTCTAATTTGTGAGGTAGCTGTGATGCAAAAATGCCTTACATAAAAAACAATTTTCTACAAACCCAAGATCGACATTCTTGGTGTCATGGAGCCATTCAAATAGGATGTTAGGTAGGAAAGTTTCAACATATACAAGGTAGTAAAATCTATAGAATTCCTCTTTTATAGAGATCAAGCTTGATCAAATTCATGGATGGTCTGACCTAAGGACAATGTTTCAACTTTCAACAAATCATTGCCAAAGCATGAAGAGTTGTGAACTAAAATATAATATTATACTTCTAATCTATAAGTACACTTCTACTTAATTTTTTAGGTTGTTAAAAGCTTGTTGTGTATATAACTATTGCCCTATAACATGGTCTCTTTTATGTTATCAATGCCTCCTATTAAGTGAGTTGTTGTTCTATGTTCTTTTTTTTGTATCTAGGTTTAGGGCCCTTTTCCTTGTTGTTTAGTCAAAAACATAGTGTCAACATAGTTGTATCCAAACACATGTGCCTCATAAGTGTAACATAACTCAATTCTTGATCTAGCATCATGGTTAATAAAGTATGATTTGGTGGACTAGTTCAATTTTAGAATCAAACACACTAGAAATATCATTCAACACTCTAATTCTAATAATTAGAATTACACTCTCTTCCCTACTAAAATTAATTGTCCATCCATAATACCATTCATTATGATTTAAATTCAACAGTTCACCAAATCTTCACAAATGACACTCAACTTTAAAAATAAATTTATTTTTTATTCATGGGTCTTAAAAAAAAGAGTGTGCTACATAGGTTAGACTAGTATCGATATTTACAAAAGTATTTGTTTGGTATTACTATTCAGATTAAAATATTTAAAAAACGTATTTACATCAAACCATTGATGGCATTTGAAACAAACATTAATGCATACACTTTAAAGTTAAGAAAATATACCTTCTTTGATTAGCTTCAATAATGAACATTATTTTCCTTTTAATTTTCTTCTCTCTTTAAATTATCCTTACTAAAATGAATTGATTTTTTTTTAATAATTCTCCAACTATTGATTAAAATATAGGTAGTAGCACATTAATTTTCACAATACTTTTGTATCAAAACTATGCATCACTATCGACGTGTGGTGGTTGAAGGTTATTAAAAATTTAGTAACTTTGCTTAGAACTTGTGATAGTCACTTCAATACTTACATGCTAACACTTTGTAGTGAGTTTCACCATTATATGAATGATGATCAACAACCACAATTCAATCTAGAATATAAATTTGACCAAGAAAAAATTGGCAAGAGAGTTTCTAGAATTATTTGAGATCCATTAGATTGGTTTAGATCAATGGTTGATATTTATTTGAAAATTACCCATTTTGACATGTCATGTGTACACAAGTTAACTTTTTAATTATTGTAATATTTTATTAGGAGCACCAATATGGTGACTTTAATGAATTTTCAAGCCATTATTACTGCATGCTAAAAATTTATTATTATTATTGATTGTAGTATTTGTACTTGACACTTGTTTTGGAAGAAAGTACAAAAATGTAAAAAATAAAAATAAGATGTAGAAATAAGGTTGTAATATTGTAAATTTGCAATTCAAGTAATAATTGTTATAATTCCCATGAGCCCTACTCCATGAGAGTCAAGACTACACCTAAACATCTCTTGTAGGGTGTGGGAGAGTGATTATATTCATTTTATGGGTAAGTGAAATCCTTCATTCCTTTCCATCAATATAAGCCCTAAATTTTAAAATTTTCAATCCTAGGGTTAAGTTTAAGTTTGATAGCAACATGTCTACAACATAAAACCCATACCTCATACACCAAATTTCTTTAAACAATTGATTTTACTAATGAATACCATGATATTTATGATCCTTACATCACTAATAGGATACAAAGAGAGCTTAGATACATCTCTTAAAATAAGTTCTAAAATAGTAATGTTCCTAAGTATAGAAGTATTAGTATGCCATGGGTGATTGGATTGGCATGCATTTTGTTTCATGCCTAAAATGTGTAATGGTATGTATCTAGAATTATGATGAAAAAAGAGAAACTATTAACAAAGACACCCAAGAAGAAATCATGTCCATTATCAAGCAAAATATTGTTAGTGGATCAAGATTTGTAGTACTTGCATACTTAGAAACCATCCACATTAACCCATAAACACTTGCTAGTGATTATAGTGCTAATAAAGCTTTCAAAGATTTTTTTTTTGCAAAAAATATAATATGATGGTAAGGTACCTAAAATAAAGGAAAAGAGGTTCACCATAATGAAACAAAACGATGAACCAAATTTCGCTATGATTTCATTCAATATGTGTGCTATAATGTGTAAAGGAGTTACATGAATCAAATCTAACCCAAATACCAGTGAAAAGGCAGATTTAGAGAGGGTCAAATGTTGTGTACCTATTGCAAAAAGTTCTTTTTCAAACCTCATTGAGGACTCATTCGCCCTATGGAAATGGGTTCTGGCTAGGGCTTTGGAATATCAATTTATGGGTTTTGTTCCTCTCAATCTGCACTCCCAAATTCTAGTCGAGCACTGTCAGAAAGTCGAAAATAAATTTTGTAGCTTAGTTTCTATGATTTTTCAAGAAAGGTGAGAACTTTGACAACTTTCTCTAATTTTTCTCTCCAATTGATCTTTAACCTAAAATGTGCAATCACACATCAAAGAGGAGAAAAATATTGTTTTGTTAGGGAATAGGGGTTTACCTTGGTCAAACTCCATTTTGGTAATTAAACCTTGAAATGAAATAGTGTATGAAAGGAATGATGAATGAACAAATGCAATGTCACAACTCACCACACCTCAATTGAACCTTGGAAAAATCTAAAATCTAGCATGAAGTGGCTTCAATAGATATAGATCTTGCTCATGAAACTTGATTAGAAATAATGTCCTTGAATGCTTGATTAGATATTGAATACTACATCACCACATTAGCTCAACAACATGCAAGATGCACTAAATCTTTGAAATGATGAAATGAATCTTGATTGCTGCAACAATCTTCTACAAATCTACCCTTGAATGCCTTAGAAAATGCTCTTTAATGCTCTATCAATGCTCTTGTGAAAACTTAGGATGATTGAATCAAAATTGCTAGGTGAAACTAAGTGAAATATCCTTGTATTTATACATATCTTACCCTTAATTCCCAAAATTCAAATATCACAAGCCGACATTGAATTATGGATTTTAAATTATTAAAATACCACCAAAAACATATTTCAAAGGAGGGGTCCTAGGTCTACATGATGACCCATTCGCCATGTGGCGAATGGGTCCTAGGCCACTCACCTAGGATACACTTTGGAAAATGTGAAATGTAATGTGAAAATAGGTTCCTAGGACCTAGTGAGGACCCATTCACCATGTGGTCCTAGGTCACTAACCTAGGACACACACCTTCTAAAATTAAGTGTTGTGTAATGGCATTTATGAATGTTGGGTTTTATCCCTTAGAATTTGTAATTAATTAGGCTTGGATTTGAATTAAAGGGGTCAATTAAGGAAAATTAACCTTGATTAATTAATAAAGCCCTAGATTAGTGTGAAAGTGTAAAGATACACTTTACAACACCCTAAATAAGGCACAATTAAGTCCATTTTATTAAAAAGGGCCCTAAGCTTGATGTGAATGTGTAAAACACATTATAACACTAAATAAAGGCATAATTAAGCTCATTTTAATATTAATTATTCCCAAATTAAGGAAAAAGGGATACTTTTTCCGTTACTATAGTACCCAAAGGTAGTCCTCATGAATTTGTAAATTTTAAATCATGAGCTAAGGGCATTGAATTTCTATGCTAACATTTTTCCTTGAATTGGATAGTAATAATATGGTGGATGCAACCCTTTTTGAAAAGATATACAACATCTATTATGGTCAACCACCTAAATATATATTTGTTGGACACATTACAAAATATATTCATATATTTTTTATTAATTAGAGGCTCAAGTTCTAACACTAAGACTATTAGATTCACAAACTAATTATGCTATTTATTTCTAAGGTTGTTTAGTGAAATTTTTATGGACAACAAGCTTCAGATTCTTAAGCCTATTTTGATGTTAAAAAAATAAATGACACCAGTAATTGAATAGACCCATGAGATAAGGATATATGACAAGAGAAGGAAATACAATCATTTTGTGGACTAGTTTTTGGATCTATTTTATGAGGCAATTATAAATACTTCAATGCCTAGATTGCCTATGACTTGTAGAGATTCCATTCTAATATGATTAGAAATAAACTTGATGATTTTTACTTCATGGAAGAATATATTGTGTTAATATTTTAATGGATCACAAGTAAAGCCCCAAAAACTTCTAAAATATACGAAAAAGAGTGGTTTTGCTTTGGAAAATATAAGGTATATGGATAATATGAATTGATTATATTTTATTAGTTATAAAAAGAAGATATTATTGTCTTTGTTATCTTTTTCATGTGGAGGGTTCACATTCAAGAGAAGAGCATTCACCATGGAACATAAAATTCTATATTTTTTTTTATGTTTACTCTCATTGGTAGTATGACCCATGTGAGATGAATAAAGGAAATTTAGTGGTGGTGAATATAAAATTCTATATTTTTTTTATGTTTACTCTCATTGGTAGTATGACCCATGTGAGATGATTAAAGGAAATTTAGTGGCTAATAAGACTACTAGTTTACTTGAAAAAGAAAGTATGCCCTTGCTAGAAAGAATAAAAAATAAATACTCTTGGGATGAGGTCAAAAATTAATTGAATAAATTTCAATTGAGAAATGAATTACTTTTTGACAATTGCAAAAAAATTGGGTTTGCAGTTGCATCCAAAGCCAAATGTAGAGATGAAATTAAGAGATACAAAAAAAAATACAAAAAATTATTATTAAGTTTTATTATTTGAAAACACCATAAGCTCTCAAAAGCTTATATAGATGTTGAATGGTCTTAGTAAAAAAATGTCTACCTTTTTGTCTATGAGGAAGGATCTAGGCAATCCAAATGCTACTAAATATGTAGAGATATCCTAGAATATGTAAAGTTTGGGTAGATGTGGCAACTAGATAATCTCAATGAGAGAACAATTTTTTTAATCTTATTATGACTATATGAGGGCTATGACAAATAATTGAACCATTTAATTATATTGAAGATTACTCATACAAACCTATTGTAAATAAAATTATAAAATAAATATATACTAAAGGGGTAGATATAGCCATAAAAAATAATTTATGAAGGTGGTGGTTTGGGTTCAACAAGACAAGGCACTTGGTTGTCACAACTAGCAAAATATATATAAAAACTCTAGAGGTGCAAGAAATTAGATATCCAATCAATGATCACATTAAGAATAGTAATTACAATACTAGTGGTAGTATAATTCAATTTATTATGTTATCAAATCCTGGGTATTGAATGGAATCACAACTACATGGGTCTTTAGATCATCAATCTAAATTACTTGTTAAAGATTCAAAGAGAATCTAATGATATAAGTGGTGATGGTAGAAGTAAAGGTGGTGGTGGTAAAAAAGTGTCATATCAACATAATATTCAAAAGAGTTCAATATAATATTCAAAAGAGTTCAACAGATAGGTACTATAGACTAAGAAGGCCATGAGAAGAGGAAAAAAACTATGACTATAAAATATTCAAGTAACCATGTGCACAATATCTCCACCTTTAAAAGGAATTAGTAGTTGGCACCCTTCATATTATTGTTGTTAGGAAATAATGCATCAATACCCAATTTATTGAATCAATTTTCTACATAACCCCATAAGAGAAAAGCATGTGTACAAGCTTATAGAATAACCATAATGCATAGATCAAATAAACAAGCCACAATATAACACAAGATATACCCTAGGAAAACCCTCAAGAGGGAAAATCCTAGCCTCCTAAAGCATCCATACTCCATCTATTATTCAACAATAAGACAATACATGCACTTATAAAATTACCATGAGTACTTTTGAAGCATCAAACCTCTCCAATACATCCTCCATGTGTCCAGGCATGAATCCACACATCCCATTCCATGCTTCACATATGAACTCAAAAATACTCAATAATGACAACCCACTCACCTAGCCAACCTTAACCACTAAACATGTGTTCGCTTTTATAGACATAAGCTCACACAAATACAACCAATTGGTAAGATAAAACCATGTGCCACAAAACCATTGACCCCTCATTTAATATTGGATACTAATTTTTCACATTAAATTAAATACTTTCCCCAAATATTAAATTATTATCCTATGTCTCCCATACATAAAATAATAAACCAATGTTACAATACAACTTTATAAGTGGTCCTGAATAATTACCTAATGTGGCTAAACACACCTCCTAGGTGCACCACAACTAAATAATTATTTAATTACAACATGATAATAAATCAATTTATTCAATGGTGTACAACACCAAATCCTAACATTCTCCCACTTGTATACATTGCATAAGGGTCAATCAATGAAATACATCATCATAGCCATACATGAAACCACATGAATATTCATCGTGCTATCATAATATATCAAGATACTTGTAATAAAGCCAAAGTGATCACTATCTCAAGCAAGAACTTCTCTCATCCTCCAACATGCCACTTATGGAAGAAAAGGAACATGCAAAGGTGAAGATGCACCAATCCAAGAACACAAGCATCAAATCCAAGTGATAACAAAAGGATGCAAGTTGTTGTCAAAGGTAAAAACCCACATGATCATAAATAGAATCCACAAAACATGCTAATACATCTAACCATCCATACCTCCTAGGTATTAACAACATTAGTAAACTCGTTCCAACATATGCAACCCATAAACCGCAATAACAAGCTCCATGTATGAAACTTTTCAATGAAGAAAATACATATACAGGAACTCCCACTACATAGATAACATCAAATCCAAAAATGATCAAGGCATATCAAGTCTACCAATCAAAACTATACTAAGGTGTGATAAATTATCAAAATATGAAGTATTAAGAACAAACACAATTGATTATTTTTGAAGGAATAGAGATAAAATAGTCTGATTTTTCCATACCTGTGCATGAAATTATTTAATTTCTCTATTAGAATTATATATGATAGTAGAGATGAGTTTTGTTACCTTGTTGTGGTAAGATGAATAAATTATTCTATTTACTCAAGAAAATAAATATGCAATTTGGTATATATATATATAGAGAGAGAGAGAGTATGTAAAGAATATTTTGTATTATATTTAAAAATTTGTATGATAAGCTTAAAGCTTATTTTGATGTTTTTTTATTAGAAAATCAGGGTAAGGGCCTTGATTTTAAACAAAAAAGTTAAAGCATAAACAAGAGGCCTACTAGCCTACCAGTCCAAATAGCAAGAAATATAAAAGGCACTCCAAGCCCAAAGATAAAAACCAAAAGTGGCACACAGGACAATAGGAAATAGGCATGCAGGCTCGAGAAAAACCATAGGAAATAGCAAAAAAGAACCCTACCAAATAGAGAACACTACTCCTTTGGAATATTGATGATTTCCCAGTTCATATTTAACATCTCAAGGTTGTTCTTCTAGGTATTTATTATATCATTGAAGGTGTCATTCCTCATAGCCTCTTCATCCTAGTTCTTATCCTTCTTTCATTTCATCTTTCTTAGTTTAGACTAACATGTGATAGTACCAAATATGGCCTAATTCATAATCCCATTGGTGATTGAGGTAATGTAGCCAATTGCATTATCCAACTCGATTATCTTCTCCTTTAGTACTTCACTTTCATTATTTGACTCAATGAGGTTGACCCTTCCTTGCAGGTCCTCAATCTAATGTTCAAAATTTTGTAGGGACCCTAGTCCCAAATCCCCATCATCCTCTAATCTCATCCTTTCTTTATTCTTTCTACATTTTCCTCCTTTTGTCCATAGTTTATCCTTTCTTCCTCTTCCTCAATTCCAATTTTGTTCATTTCAGTGTCTTCCCCCTCTTCATCCTCACTTTTTTCATCTTATCTCTCCTCCTACTCACTTGTTTCATCCTCCTCAAAATTTTTTGCTTCTGATGTAGAGGGGAAGGAATCAAAAAACATCCTAAACACTTTCAAGCAGGATTTCAACACAAATGTGCTCATTAGTTCACTCTAAGCAATGTGATACTAAGCCTAAAACATGGGGGTAGCATACCAAAGGCACTCCATTATTGAGAGAAATCATGAAAGAGAGGTAATTTAGTTCATTCAAGCCTTCTACAACACCTTCTAAGGGTTCCCAACCTTGCATATCCCTAATCAAGTGTTTAACACACCAAAACATACAAAGTAGGACTGTTGCCACTAGGTACAGTCAAGATGATGACCTCAAACAAAGAAAGGAATGATTTTCATATGGTTTCATAGAATCATACATGCTTCTAACAACATTCCATGATGATCCCACATCCCTCCATTGACAAACATAACATAGATAATTCAAAACAACCAAAAACTGGGGTTTTTAGGACAGTTTCACTACAAATATGATTTTTTTGTTTAACATATCTCCGTCACACGTGAAAAATAAGGGTTTTCAATTTTTAAGAATGTTTTTTGGCATGGGGCAAAGCTTTCCACAAATTTTCATGGGTTTTGGATGGTGGAAACTCTGCCCATGATTAAATTTTTCTTTTTGGAAACCCCAGGCAAGGTTTTGACCCGCAATCACCAAAAATGAAATATCTCGCACAAAATATGATGAAAATATACCAAAACAATTGAATTTGAAAGATAAATCTCTCTTCTCCAACCATTTTTAGGACCAATCAGTATAATACAGTAATCTATACAATGTGATTTACATTTAGTTTTCACAGAAAAAAGCAATGTAGAACGTGGCAAATTGATGATCTTCTCATTAAAACTTCATCCAACCCATTGAATCAATGTTACAAGGCCTATTTAACATGTCTCAATCAATTAAAACTAAAAAAATGACCATCCACACATTTACTAACTCGAATGACATCATTTGCAACATTTTGATAACTTTATGACAATATTTTGCAATTTTTGTAACTTTTACAATATGACTTTGAAACACCATAGAACATCGTGAAATGACTCCAAATGAGTCAAAATGGTCTTGAATGACCTTATTGACTCCATCCAAACCAAAAACAAAATTTTATCCATCATGACAACAATTGCCTCAAAAAGGTGTATTAGGGTGCCCCTGCACCAGCTTCCACATCATCCACCTCTTACTGGCTATTATCATGGTCCTCCTCCTCAAACATGAGAAAGTACTCCTCATCTGAGGACTCCACTCCTTACTCTTCAAAGTCCAACTTTTTCCCTTTTGAATCCATATTTTTATTTTTATTACCCACTTTTTCTTAGCGGACCAACCTTCTCTCACCCTTTCCGCTACTCAAAACACAATGTTGTCCTATCTCACCCTCATCAAGGATATCTATAGCAATATCCCTTTTTATCCTTTCTCTTCAAGGGTCCAAAGAACTTTATTTTTGAATCAATAGGGTTTTCCTAGATTTTTCTTCTTTGAGAGAGGGAGGGGTAGATTGCATTTCCACAATGGTGGGGGTATGAGAAACAACATTTTTTGAGAGACAAGATTTTGACTATTTTGCAGAAGCAAGGTTATTCTAAATAAAAAGGGGATTATCTTTTGATGAATTTATATGAAAAGGTTTAACAAATTTGGTAGGGCATGAATGAGGGGTAATGAAAATACATAATTATAAAGTCTTAAAATAAGACCTTGGTGCAATGGGGGGAGGCTCCCTTAGCAATACATTGATTGAGGGATGATAGAAGAAAAAAAGGAATGTTGATTTTTTCCTTATGCCTTATGTGATTTAGGAAAGGAAAATGGTATCCATGGATAGTTTTATATCTTATTTTTATATGTTGATTGAAAGAAATCAGATTAATATTCAAAGTTGTTGAAAGATTTAAATATCGTAAATATATGCTTATTCTTGTAAACGAATTTGGTAATATATTGTACATTTATGAACAATATAAAATGGGTTCTTGTATGAAGAAATTATTTAAGAAGAATTTATTTTGTTATTAGTGAATAAAATTTTATTTTACTTATGTTTCAAGTAGGCAAGAACTCATAAGAAAGACTAGGTGTCTCAAGTTAGTGTCATTATTTGAAAATACTATAACTTGTTAAAGAATTTTAAAAAGTATTGTGCATGAAAATAGGAGAGTTTTTTTACTCTTGGAAATAAATGTAAAAACTTATGAACAAGTGGTAGTATCCAGGGTACAAGATATTACGAGAATGCAAAATGGATGTTCATTGTTAGGAAAATGTTTCCATGACCTTAGTCGTTTACCGAACATAAAAAGTTACCAATGTTTTATCTTAAGTACTTATGAAAAGTTAGACAAACAATCAAACAAGTCAACCATGTGTTTGACCTTAGGTTAAAGGTCATTTCCAGGTCGAGTTAGAGGTATGTGAACTCACAACTACATTTCCTATGGAAGTGTTTGTTTTATTTCTAAACTTTGGCCAAAGTAATGCAAAAGTCTCTACTTGCTTTAGTTGGTTCGTAGTGTTCTAGATTGCATAATTCAGTTAGGATGGTCATACTTAGTTATGAGTTGTCTAAATTTATATGGTTGAAATTGGTTATGTAGGACACAACACTAGGACTCAAATGGAATTTATTATGTTAGATAAGTTGATTTTGGGAAGTTACATTCTCCTAGGTTAGGTGAGTCAATTTATTATGGACAAATAAAGGATTTATAAAGCCAATATATTTAAATGTAATATCATCCTTGATTGAAATCAAAACAATTTTATATCTACAATTTATTGTTCATCATGTGATCCTACAATTATGTTTCTTTTCTCTACCAAATTTAACATGGTATTAGAGCGATTACCTTTCTTGTGGTTGTTAAGGATAGAGATTTGTTAAGGTGTTTTTGAAGTTGCAAATTGCAGTCACAATAAAACTGTGATGAATTTGACATTTCTTAAGAAAATTCAAAAATTCAAACTATTCTAGAAATCTAGTGAAGAGGAGAACATAACCTATAAATGATTTAAATATATTCTTAGTAGGTAGCAAGAATTTTTAAGTTGACGATGACATGATATTTGTTGTGTTTGAATAATGTTGATTGATTAAAGTTTTGATGAGTTTGAGAAGATGGAATAAATACATTTATGAAGATCCAAATCTAAATTTGGTTAAAGGAAAGATATTTTATAATGGTTGGATCTATTGGTAACTATGAGGTATGTGGAAAAATAGAGGAGAGAGCCTAATTTGGCATCCTAAATTTGTAGAATGTTGTAGTTTTTATTTGATGAGTAGTTTCAACATTGGCTTAATTATGGAAAGAGAAAATGATTTAATCAATATAAATATCATATTTGAATGAAACATTAAGGGTCCAATTGGAGGATGGAGACAAGGGAGGTAATGGGTCTTTTTATCATCTCGAGCTAGCTCCTTGCTCAAAGATGATTCATTGCATGAGAAGAACCACTTCATACTTGTGTCCCTTCATGGAGCAAGGGGGCTTGGAATTTTATGGAAGTTATTTTGGATGCAATTAATGTATTCAAATTTGGTTGAGGTTATTTTATACAACAGAGGAGGGATTGGTTCCCATGACACTGGAGGAGGAATATTGACACACTCAAAGGATATTTGGACTCTCAAAGGAGATTTGTTCTCTCATTTGCAATATTAGATGAATTTTGACACACTTAGAGGAGATGTGGACTCTCAGAGGAAACTTGTTCTCTTATTGTGCAAAGAAGATAGGGAAATTTTATTCTCTCATTTTGTACCAATGTTTTGCAGGTTTTATAGTTATGAGATCCAATGATGGATTCAATTTGGTGTTTCCTAAGTGAGTGAGGAGAATAGGTAAAGGAACTTCATCAAAGTCTCCAAAAGGGTTATTGTGTTCAATCCTTGTAGTATAATGACATTTGTTTGAATTGATGTAATAAGGGGGGAATGTTGAAATATTACACGCATAGTTTAGTTTATGGATAGATTAGATAATCAATAAATAAATTTAAATGTTAAGTTAGATAAGTTAGTTTTGGGATGTTACATTCCCATAGGTTAGGTTTGTCAATTTTATATGGACAAATAAAGGATTTATAAAGCTAATGTATTGGAATGTAATATCTTCCCCAATTGAAATAAAATTAATTTTGTATCTACATTTTATTGTTCATCATGTGAGCCTACAATTATGTATCTTTTATCTACCAAATTTAATAGAAGTGTTGAAATTTCACACTCAAAATGAATAATATCATTAACCAATAGTTTAGAAGTAGGAAGTAGTTCATATGCATTTCATTATTCAATTCTATATCGAGGGCAATATTTTCAATGAGTATTGGTATTCTTTATCTTGCAAAATCATATCTTGCATATTTTCATTAGCTTAATAGAGGTTATAGAAATAGGTTATTCTTTGATCTAGGGATTTAATTTGGACTCAAAGTGTAGGAAGTGAAAGATGAGTTAGAGTAATTACTGGATGATGAAAGGGGTATGAATGAGATATATTTGTCTAATAAATTAACTAGGAATGCAACTTGAAGAGTCAAGTTCCCCTATTCATTCAAATTGTAAAAAAATTATTATCTTATAGAATTGATAAAGTCTTTTCAGATAATGAAAAAGGTAGTGTTGTTCCCCATTCACAAGGTAGCCATCTCAACATGTCCAGTTTGGAAAAAAAGGTTTATCAGAGTAGTAGTGCCACCACCCAGTTCCAGGCATGATCAGTTATTAAACATTATAAAGACACATGTTGGTCTCTTCAACTTGGACTTGGAAAATAATAATTTAAAATAGAGGGTCATGTCCAAAAAAGTGAATAACTGAAGGAATATTGAAAGGTCCTTTTAAAATTAAAGGAATAATTAAATTCAAGAAACGATTACTATGAGAAGGAAGTTATAAAAGAGATTTTCATTTGTAATAGGGGGGTTCTTTTGGGAGATATATTTTTTGATACGAAAGAAGGGAGGGAAGAATCCCGTGAGCTTATTTTTTGAATTGGATCTGAAGTAAAGAATGAAATTTGATGAGTCTTTGTGATGTTGACATTCATTCTGAATTATTGTATTTGTGCGTGCAATAAATGCTTTTCATGTTTAATTCTTTTCGTATTAGTGTGTTTCCAAATTCATTTACATTATCAAACTAGTTTTGAAATAGTGCATTAGCCTTTGATCTAGTATTGTTGTTTTGAAGCTAATTCAGATATTTTTATTCGTTTATGCTTGGATTTCTAAATTAACTATCTGTGAATCGTTAATTTAATTATCTTTTATAATTTCATTTGTATTTTTTCCTTTCCTACTTTTCAATTAAAAGTAATTAAATTTAAAATTCATCTTAAGAGGGAGCTATACCTCTAAAATTCAGAGGGTGATTATTTCTTATAAAGAAAAATCATATAGAGTTGTTGGGAATAGAGGCACCTTTTCAGGCAAAGAGTCAACATTATCTCAAGGTGCCCAATTTGTTATCCAACACTAGTGATATTGTGAATATTATTTTTCATTGTGTAAGTTGATAGCCCATCAACTTACACCAATAAAATGACACTATTTTTAGGGGTGTGAATCATTTTCTATTGAAGACTAATGATCTTGTGAAGAGTGTGTAAGTTGACAACCTATTAAATTATTCCAATAAAATGGTTTTATTACAAAGGATGTGAACTATTCTCATATTGAAGACCTTAGTGATCTAGTGAAGAGTATTGATCAATGTGTAAGTTGATATCCCATCAACTTATTCCAATAGAATTGTGCATAAGGCAACAAGAAAGCAATTCCTTATTTGTTATTTGGAATTTTTAGCTACTAGAAGAAAATTTGTCTCTTCCAAGTGATGAGTGATGACTCTATTTTAGTCAACTCAAAATTAGTTTGCACATTAGAAGACTTTCAGATGGAGAAAAGAAGGTAGCATGTACACTAGCAATATTAAGAAGAAATTGTAACCTATTCAAGGAGATGGAGAATAGCATGGAAAAATTCAAATATTGGTAAGTCACCCAAACCTACCTATCAAGATTTAGAAGTACAAACTTCAAGTAGAGGTAGGTCGTACATGGATTCTATAAATTAGTAATTTATACTTATGAACCTTAAATTGATAGCATGATAAAAAAAATAGAAAAATACAATGTTCTAGTTATGAGACAAATATAAAAGATATACTTGTTGGTAGCAAAAAGGTGCACAATATGATTGATGAGTACTTGAAAATTAGTGGCATGTAATAAGGATTTAATGACATATTTTGATGGCCACCATCCCACTTCTCCCAATATAGCATATAGATAAAAATTTAAAGAGGAGATCAACCTAATATGTTTCCTTAAAGAGGATATGTCTAAGGTCCTAAAAAAATAGAAAATTCATAAAAATATCATATATTAAGTTATGATATGATTATTGATAGAAGAAATGTGGATGAAATCCTTGATATATCCATGCAATATTAGCACATGATATTTTTAGGACATCGCTAACCAATATCCCCCTTCTCCCAACATTTCATGCAAAGATGAAAATTGAAATTGATCAATATTGGGTAGAGCTTAAGAAATTTAAAACTAAAATAGCCACGTTTTAACATATCATTGCTCTTGTGATGAGTAGAAAGGGTAAGTTCCCTTATGATTATTATGAATAATGATTATAATAATAAGGTTGCTCAAACACAAATGAATGGTGTTGTTATTGATATTACCAAAGGAAAAATTTATGTGCCTAGAAGCTCAAATTGTTGCAATAAACATGTATAGGTCCTCTCAATAAGAAAGAGAATTAACTCCTTGTTAAGAGAATTACATTGAGTGCCACAAAGATGAAGATATTAAATATGATGCATCGTGATATGAATTCATAGAAGATGAATAAACTGATTATGATGCATCTAATCAAAATTTTCAAGATGAACATGGTGTAGATCCATATCATTATGAGTTTCTCCCTTACAACTTTAAACATCTAAGGGAACAGATGCAACCATCCCAATAGTTTGAGCCATAAAATAAAAACATCATAACCCATATTGATGTATACGTAGTGCAAGTTTAGAATGAACATCATCCAAGAGATGGATGTGAGCACACACAAGGTAATATTACTAGTTACTACTAGATAAAATGGAAATGACATGAATGACAACAAGGAGAATCAAAAGGAAAAAATTTAGATCAGGAATAATAATGTTGTTGAGAAGGTGAGAGAGATAGAAGGATCAAATGTAGTAATAGATAGTAAAGAAGAAATTTGTGCCAAAATCTCATGATGAGGCTAAACCATTCTAGTCCCAACTACTAGAAGAAAATGTTAGAGTAATCATGAATTAGCTAATAATTAATTAATCTTTAATTGATTATTAGTCTAATTTATTCTCATGCACTTAAGCTAAACTTAAGAGTTCTTTTATGCTTTATTAGTTGAGCTAATATTAGATCATTATGTCTCATCTCATGTGATGTTGACACTTGTCATGATCTAATCCCTTTCTCATTTAGGGTTTTTCTCTTATAAGCACTCAACACTCATTGTAATTATCTCAAATTTTCATATCTTTTTGAGAGTCTCTTGCTTCTGTAGCTTTTTCTTGTTGAGGAATTTTGCATATATTGTTTGCAGATCTCTTGCGTGAAAGGTGTATTTGTTTGTTGTTTGATCCCGTGGCTCATGCTTTTGTGCTTGTTTCACAATTCTAACATGGTATTAGAGCATGGATTCAGTGAACTCCTCGATTTATGAGGTTTTTTTTCTTCAATGAGGGTTACAGGATTCAGATCTGAATCCCCTTTGCTTTTTTTTACAGATTTTGGAGGTGGGCATTTTTTGATGAATTTTGGCACAAAAATAGCTTCACCATTAGATTCAAAGCCATTGAGAAAGTCGGATTTGGCTTTTGTTTCGCCTAATTTGGGTTCATGACGCTAGATCTATGAAGGTTTGAAGTTCTTGCTTTATTTCCAGATCTAGAGGGTAGCTACAATTTTGGTGCGTTTTGAGCCAAAACGAACATTACCATCATGCTTAGAAGGCCCAAAAACCTTAAGATTGCTTGTCAAATCGCCAAAATTTGTGTTGGGAGTCTTTGAGGAAAAATTGTTTTGCTAGGAAAGTCATATGGCCTCCCTAGAACGCAGGTCGGGATGATTTTTTTTTTTAAATTGTTTGATTTTTTTTCCCTGCAAAATAGTTCAAAAAAAATCATTAAAAAAATTATTAAAATCCTTTAAAAGGTTGACAATTTTTTTTGCATGGAAAAATGATTATTTAAAAAAAATGGTATTAATTAAAAACCCCTTAGGCCCCCTAGATTTTAACCGATTGGTGCCCCCGACCGCAAATTTTTAAATATAATTTAAAAAAGTTTTTATATATTTTTCTGTTAAAAAAATGTAATTTTAATATATTTTTAAATAAAAATATAATAGTTTTTTTTTGGGATTTTTTTTAACTTAAAAAAAGAGTCTATTTTTATATTTTTTTGCAAAATAAATGCACTGTACTTGCAAATGTTTTTTTCCAGCAACACTATATTTGGCAGGCCTCTATTTCTGGAGGTGTTTTTGACAAATTTGGAGGAATTTTATTTTGCCCTACAATTGCCCCTCTTCGTTTGGCTTTTCAGTTTTGCACCTTGTTGGCATTACAATTCACACCTCTGGAGTGCGTATGGGAAATAGACAACTATGCACAGTATTAATTGCTCTTCAAATTAGAAGGGGAAGCTCCCTCTTTTGCTGATATGAGTGAAAAAGTAAAGTATTCTAAAATCCTATCTTTTTGACTCAACTAGTAGAGGCACAAGGTTAAGAAACCAAATACATTGCAACTAAGGCTTTATTTGGTTTTGTAGATCTTAACTACAACTAAACTAATGCTAAAACTATCCAATTTCCTCAAGAAAAATAGAGCATGAGAACTTAGGAGCAAGTGGGAATGGTTGACGATAAACTTTATATTAGGATTCCCAAGGAGGTGGAATGCCTATTCGAGGTGTAGGCTGAAACAAAGGTTATTGGAAACAACATCAAATGGAAAGCTAGTTATTAGGATTCCCAAGTAGGTGGAACACCTATCCGAGGTGTAGGCTGAAAGTAGATTATTGTAAATAAATGATAAACGACAATATTTATTTCTAAATTCCTAAGGAGGTGGAAGACCTATCCGAGGTGTAGATATGAAAGAAAGACTAATATTAACAACATTGAACGATATAATTTATTTCTAAATTCCCAAGGAGGAGGAACCCCTATCTGAGGTGTAGATATTAAAGAAAGATTATTTAAAACAAATAAATATGGGATAGCAAATTGAATGAAGGAACTAATGCATAATAAATGATCAACCAACTTTATATTAAACAAAGTGAACAAATACATAATAGCAATATCACATGGCAAGGTGGGCATAACAATTTTTTATCACAACAAAATCTAAATTACAAATGAGCAAGGGTGCTCTTATTTATAGAACCTCAAAGGAGTAGGGAACCTTAAAATCTCCTTGAGTTAACATTCAGTCTTGCAAGCATGCAAGATTTATTCTCAAGTCTAAATGTATGCAACTTAACAGTTAAATGGAAAAACTACCTTAGTTAACTAATTCTAAACTAAACTAATTGGACCTTGCAACATGTGAGTCCTTATTGATATGAAAGTCAACTAATAACTAACATTAGTTAACTAAATCCTAACTGAAAGCTCCACATAGGTGACTCCAAAATAAACATGCAAAAAGGTGGGATAGTGAGTTAACTTGGAAAGAGGCATCAAGCTAACTATTGTGTCAAATGTCTATCTTGAAGAGGTGGGCCATCCTGTCCACTAGTTGTGATCTCGAGCAATTAACTCCTCTAAGAAGTTTTTAACTGCCTCATCATCTGAAGGTCATCACATGTATCAATTGTCAATTCACTGCTTGTCAGCAACTTAAGCAATCCTGGAAATACCTTCACACTCAAACTAACAGTTTACTGACTGGTAATTGTTGCGGCTTCGTAACCGGAGTGATGAACTCTATTTTTTCTGCAACTTTATGCTTTTGATGCTCTTCTTGATTCTTCTCAATGGAAGAGTTTTGCATGATGAAACCATGAAGTTTGATTGTGAACACTCTAGCTATGAGAAATGCTCCTGAACTCACTACACACGTAGAATTCCAATGGTATTCAACCCTCTAAAATAGCCTTGGAAGGCTATCATCTATACGAGGTATGAAACCATGTGAATTTTGAGTGACTAAGCCTTCCAAATTGTCTGAATCAACCCTCTAGATGCACTTCATGCAAATCGGTGTCAACTTTTCTTATGAAATCATGAATCAAGACCAATTTGATCTTGAATTCAGTCTGAGTGAACTACATTATGAAAAACTAGACTACTGACTATAAACACGGATATGTTCTAACAACTTTTCCTGATGAGCTTAAAATAGCTTCTAGTGAGGCTAAAAATAGTCTATAGAGGGGCAATTTTTACAAAAATTTTGAGATGTGGGTTTTGTATAGAAAATGTTTCTAAGCAAACCCACAACGTCAGAAATTCAAAAAAGTGATTTTTTGCTTGGCATGCAAAGACTTTTCAGAGCATAAGCTATAGGGGGCAATGGGGGCTTCAGAAGCTTTTTCTCTTGAAAAATTCTGGCATATTGATTTTTTAGAGAATGAATTTCTAAGCCAACCCAGATTATCAAAAATTTGAAAAATTGACCTTTACTAAGGCATGCAAAGACTTTTTAGATAAAGGCTACAGGGGTTGTAGGGGTAGCAAGGGCAATTTTTCTTGAAAAAATTTGACATGTGAGTTTTGTAGCGCCAATGTGCTAATCAAACCCAAATTCTTTATTTTTTGAAAAGTTGACTTTTTCACCCGCATGCGAAAGAATCTTCGAAAAAACACACAGTACTTCAAAAATTGAGAAGTATCGGAGCAATTTTCTTGAAAAGATTTGGAACATGGGTTTTGTAGAGAACATTGCTCAACGAACCCAGATGACCAGAATTGTGAAAAACTAGCTTTTACTTTGAAATGCAAGAGAACCTAAGACAAGGATAGAAGAAATGTGAGGGGGAAGAAGATAGAAATTAGTTTATGCCTTTGTCAATCTTCAAGAAAATCGCCTTCTTCTACCCAATTTGATGAAGTCTGAAGCATGTGCTGAAAAGAGAGAATCTGAAAAGATTATTCTTCTAAGCAACTAGACCTAGAACTACGAAGAACACTGAAAAATATCACTTGTAGTGCCTTCAAATCTTGCTTTGCTTGCATGAGAAAATATGTGTTTCTCCTCAACCTGTGATGAGAATAATGGACACCCATATGCCTTAATAAATAAATTTCATGAATTAAGGCACCGATGTGCATGCAAAACCTTAAATATGGATGCAATAATATTAATGGACCCCAATTCAGTTAATTGGATGAAAATAAAACCCTAAAATGGGCGCCACCTAGTAATGCACATATAAATTTGCCACATGCAAGAAAAATAAGTCATTTTGAGGTCGACTTAGAAGTGAAACAAGAGTTTTAATATTATTTTAAGTTGAGTTCAAAAACTCCTCCATTATAGGGCGGCCAAATCACTTTAGTTCAAAATGTCAAAGTTTGACTTTAGGCGCCATTACTCCAAACATAAACTTTTTGGAAAATTCCATTTGAAAATGTCACCGGAGCCTATGTTTGATCATTGATTTTGATTGACTGATGTGTCCAGTAGACTGGTTGATAGTTTCATTGAAGAGCAAGATCAAAACTAGAAAAGGATCTCCTTGAGGTTGCAAACCCTAATTCTGACTTCTGAGCCTTCAAAATTTTGGGCGCCCTTGGCCTCTAGGGGCGCTTTTTCTTATCAGACTTAGTCAAATTTTCATGCATTTTCATCATTTTGAACCTAATTTTGACCTCCCTTCATTCTGCAACTCCCGACACTTGACAAAACTTTAGAGCTGGCTGACAGGCTCACTACAAAGCTAGCTCAATTTTGAACATGATCTCCTGGAGAGCACAAACCCCAAACACTTCATCTAACAAGTGAAAATATTGGGTGCCCCTGGCCTTTAGGGGTGATTTTATTTCCAGATATCCATTTTCACAACTTCTTGATTCCTCATTCAATCTTTGGCTACCAGGTACTGACAAGTCTTACGACACATTGAGATGTCGATGGAAGCTAATCCACAGACCAGAGGATGAGCATTGACTAACCCAAAAAAACATTTGAGGCTCAAAACCTAAAGGCGCCCCTGGCCTCCTCACTCTTTGTGTGCTTAAGCGACATTTTTGACCATAGTAATATGTTTGACTCCTGATTCTGATAGTATTGCAACTCAGATTCATCCATTGACGAACTCGTTGTGAAGCCTAATCAAGTCTGAGACAAACATCCTAGGTATCTTTTGATCAAATTTTTTTATCTAGTACCTTAAAATTTTGGGCACCCTTGGCCTTTAGGGGCACTTTGTTGCTCTAGTGTTAGTCAAAATTTGACCAATTTCATCTCCCTCGTTCTTGATCAATCTTAAATTCGGTGCTAGGCAGATCTTACGGGCTGGTATTAAGTTCATTGTGGGCAGCAGGTCAGGAAGACCTCTTGATGAAAATCTCAAAATCATCCCAGCCTCTTCGACCTACGGGCACCCTTGGCGCAAATTGAAGCTCTTTGCTTTCCGGAAAAATTTCATGATTTTCTCCTCAACAAAAGACCCCTCTATTACGAAGCATCATTTTGAACATATCTCGCCATATAATCTTTGCTGGAGCGTTTTAAGCTTAGATTTCAACACCTAGTATCTGGCCACCTATCATTGACGACCCCAGAGGTTCTAACTTTTCTCCTAAAAAAAGTGAAAACAACCCACCGGACTTAAACTGACTTTTTCTTGATTCTAACTTCACCACTGTGGTCGTGAAGTGAAATAAGCTAATCAAAATATTTTTTAGTCAATTCTGGAAAGATCCTATTTTGGGTTTTCCTAAAAATAAGTCTAAAACCTAATTTCCAAAATTTTTCAAATTTTTCCAGTATCTTCCAGACAGTAAACCCACAAAAGCCCATACTTCGTTTTCCCAAAAACTGACTTTTAACAACAATTTTACAAGGTTTAGACCATTTTAATCAAAATGCCTTAATGAAGTAAAAAAATTGTTTTGGGTACAATATTAGGCTTTGTCTGGTGATCATGTCAGATACTTACTGCATAGGAGAATTGAGAATCTCTAAGTTTTAAAAGTAGACTAGTGTGATATCAATTGGGCATTGGAGTCAATAGTTTCCAAATCACCTAAGAAGTTGGAAACTTTCCTAAAATCACCTAAAAAAAGACTGCCTAAATCACCGAAAACATGATGAAGCTTCACAGAACGGGGAAAACATTACAACATAACAAAAAAGAAAATTAGAAAAAGAAAATTACACCACCCTCAAAAGGATGGAGTGCTTTGGATATTGTTCACTGCATGGTAGTGGGAAGATCTTCCCATCGATGCCGTTTATGCCTGAAAGGATTCACTTCTCTTCTAATGGGCATTGCAAGAGGAAATCCTTCTAGGATAAAGATTCTCAGGTAGTCATATATCCAAGAAAAGGTACTCTGACAAAATTTAGAATATGATGCAAATGTGAAAGCTGGTACCCCTGAGGCATTAGTTATGTTGTAGTCCATCCACAAGATGTTGATTTCTTCAAACCAATCGATCGAGTTCCAAACTCAATTTCTATAATGTTTTAGGTGATTTTTTTTGACCTGAAAATATCCTTTGACTGACTCATCGATCAGCTCCATATCACCCTTAACACATAGGAGTTTGATTCCCATGTCTTCGACATTTGTGAGGCCTAATAAAAGTGCCTCTTTTTCAGTTTCAGTGAATTCCAATTGCATAGGTGCATGCAATTGTCCTTTAGGGGAGATGACCATTTCCCATGCTTCTGAACTTGTATTGGAATAACCTCCTTCGAACTGTATTTTCCATGACCTTGTATCCTCTATTAGTCTCTTTTCAAAACAAGCAATGTTTTGTTCTTCAGTTTCTATCTTTGACAGAGTCACACAATTACTAGGACTCGTTTCAGGCTTTGCTTTTGTTGGAACAAATGACTTGAGCATAGTCTGCTTCTTTACAACTTTGAGAATCTGGTCTAATTATTTTGGATGATCCTGAAGATATTCCAGTTGAGAGATTTGTACCTTGGTCTTCATCATGGAAGCTATGATGTTAAAATTTGTTGAAGACGTCTCTTGAGCAATTGGAATAGTGTTCTCTTGTGAAGATCTGGAATTGGAAGTGGAAGGCACTTCTTTTCCTTTTTGGTTTAATTTTTGCCTTTCTTCTTCTTCTTTATGTACCTTGAAGTGTTGAGCACATGTGAACATAGGCGTTGAAACATTTTCATGACTCACCACAAGAGTGCATTGACGGTATTCTTCTTCTTGATTGGCAGGTTCCTTATCAAAGTATTCCGCAGTGGAGTTGCCATCGAAGTTGTCCATTTGTGGTATGACAACATTTGAACTTGGTGTTGGTACAAAAATAGAACTGGGAGCAACTTTAGTGTATCCCATGATTTGGTTCATCCTCAAATTCTTAGGACATGTAGATCCGGTATGTGCATTGGTGTCTTGGAAATAGAAAAATACTACATGGTGTGTAGCTTCAATCATTGGTCTTGGTGGAGATGTTGGCAACCGTGGCTGAAGATTGTCTCTCTTTGGCTGGTACGGTTGCTGAACTAGAGATCTAATAGAATTTGTTTTCATCAAGCGGGAAGTGATAATATCATCCTCCAACTTGATGGCGTGTTCTTGCACACTCTTCAACTTTGTTTCTTTGGCCATCTTGAGGAAGAAGGCTATCTCTGATGGAAGAGCATTTATGAAACAACTCATTAGAATCTCCGATGATGGATCAAGTGTAGAAGAAATTCTTGTAACAAGATGATAAATATTAAAAAATCCCTCATGTGCTCATTGTGATCCATCTTTGAATTTGTAAGCTGGGTGAACAATAGGTGATTGTCTTCAATGGGCTTGAATCTTGCCAAAAATTTCTCGCTCATAGTTGTCTAGCTTGTGATACTGCTTGGCGCCAGGTGATTGAACCAGTTGGTAACATTTCCCGTAAGAGTTTCGATAAAGAGATGCACCGTGATGTCTTCATGTGCTAAGTGCAAGAGGACACAAGCCATTATGAATGTAGAAAAATGTTCCTCTGGGTGTTGAGTTCCATCGCCATGAAACCAGGGAAAGCACTTCCTTGACCCTTTAGGTAACTCATGATTTACTTGAAAAGCCAAAGGTCCAATGTTATTACCCCAAGGTAATGGGGGTGGACATTGCTGGTTTCTATTAGCATTGCCAACATTATCGTTGTTATCATCCATTTCTTACGTATGGATCATGCAATAGGATGCTAGATGATCATTCCTGTGTCATAAGGCGTTTAGCTTTTCTTGAATTTTTATGCCTCGTGCCCTAGGTGGGCGCCATAAAATTGTTGGCGTTACAATTTGCACCTTTGGAGTGTGTATTGGCAACATACAACTATGCATAGTATTAATTGCTCTTAAAATTAGTAGGGGAAGCTCCCTCATTTGCTGATATGCATAAAAAGTAAAGTATTCTAAAATCCTATCTTTTTGACTCAACTAGTAGAGGCAAAAGGTTAAGAAACCACATACATTGCAGCTAAGGTTTTCTCTGGTTTTGAAAATCTTAACTACAACTAAGCTAACACTAAAACTATCCTATTTCCTCAAGAAAAAAAGAGCATGAGGACTTAGGAGCAAGTGGGAATGGTTGATGATAAACTTTATATCAGGACTCCCAAGGAGGTGGAACACCTATTCGAGGTGTAGGCTGAAACAAAGGTTATTGGAAACAACAACAAATGGCAAGCTAGTTCTCAAGATTCCCAAGGAGGTGGAACACCTATCCGAGGTGTAGGCTGAAAGTAGATTACTAGAAACAAACAATAAACAACAATATTTATTTCTAAATTCCCAAGGAGGTGGAACACCTATCCAAAGTGTAGATATGAAAGAAAGACTATTATTAACAACATAAAAATATAAACTTTATTTCTAAATTCCCAAGGAGGAGAAATCCCTATCCGAGGTGTAGATATGAAAGAAAGATTATTTAAAACAAATAAATCTAGGACAAAAAATTGCATGAAGGAACTAATGCACAATAAACGATCAAACAACTTTATATTAAACAAAGTATAGGAATATTGCATGGCAAGGTGGGCACAACAATTTATTATCACAACAAAATTCAAAGTATAAATGAGCAAGGGTGCTCTTATTTATAGAACCTCAAAGAAGTAGGGAACCCTAAAATCTCCTTGAGTTAACATTCAGTCTTGCAAGCATGCAAGATTTATTCTTAAGTCTAAATGTATGCAACTTAACAGTTAACTGGAAAAACTACCTCAGTTAACTAATTCTAAACTAAACTAATTGAAACTTGCATCATGCGAGTCCTTATTGATATGAAAGTCAACTAATAACTAACATTAGTTAACTAAATCCTAACTGAAAGCTCCACGTAGGTGACTCCAAAATAGATGTGCACAAAGGTGGGATGAGTTAACTTGGAGAGAGGCATTAAGTTAATTGTTGTGTCAAATATATATCTTGAAGAGGTGGGAAGTCTTGTCCATTGGTTGTGATCTCAAGCAATTGACTCCTCCAAGAAGTTGTTAAATACCTCATCATCTGGAGGTTGTCACATGTATCAATTGTCAATTCACTACTTGTTAGCAACTTGAGCAATCCTAGAAATACCTTCACACTCAAACTGAAAATTTACTGATTGGTAACTCTAGCGGATCCGTAACTAGAGTGATGGCCTCTATTTTTCCTATAGCTTTACACTTCTGATACTCTTCTTGATTCTTCTCAATGGAATAGTGTTGCATGATGGAACCATGAAGTTTGACTATGAACACTCTAGCTGTGAGAAATGCTCCTGATTTCGCTATGCACATAGAATTCCAATGGTATTCAACCCTCTAAACTGGCCTTGGAAGGCTATCAACTATACAAGGTATGAAACCAGGTGGATTTTGAATGACTACGCCTGACAAATTGTCTAAATCAACCCTCTAGATGTGCTTGATGCAATTCAGTGTTAGCTTTTCTTATGAAATCATGAATCAAGAGTGATTTGATCTTGAATTTAGTTTGAGTGAACTAAATTATGAAAAACTAGACTGCTGACTATAAACACAGATGTGTTCTGACAACTTTTCTCAGTGAGCTAAAATTAGCTTCTGGTGAGGCTAAAAATAGCTTGTCGAGGGGCAATTTTTACAAAAAAATTTAGATGTGGGTCTTGTAGAGAAAATGTTTCTAAGCACACCCACAATGTCGGAATTTGAAAAAGTTCTTTTTCGCTTGGCATGCAAATAATTTTTAGAGCAAAAGCTATAGGGGGCAGCGGGGGTTTCAGAAGCTTTTTCTCCCAAAAAATTCTGACATATGGGTTTTGTAGAGAATGAATTTCTAAGCCAACCTAGGTTATCATAAATTTGAAAAAATGACCTTTACTAAGGAATGCAATGACTTTTCAAATAAAATTTGGAGTGGCTATAGAGGCACCAAGGGCAATTTTTCTGGAAAAAAATTGGCATATGGGTTTCGTAGCTGCCAATGTGTTAATCAAACCCAAATTCTTCATTTTTTGAAAAGTTAACTTTTTCACCCGCATACAAAAGAATCTTCAGAAAAAAAGCACAATACTTCAAAAAGTGAGAAGTATTGAGGCAATTTTCTCAAAAAAATCTGGAACATGGATTTTGTAGAGAACGTTGTGCTCAATGAACCCAGATGACCAAAATTGTGAAAAACCGCCATTTACTTTGACATGCAAGAGAAAACCTAAGACAAGGATAGAAGAAATGTGAGGGGGAGAAGATAGAAATTATTTTCTACCTCTGTCAATCTTTAAGAAAATTTCATTCTTCTACCCAATCTGATGAAGTATGCCAAGCATGTGCTGAAAATATAGAATCTGAAAAATTATCCTTCTAAGCAATCTAGACCTGGAACTATGAAGAACATTGAAAAATATCACTTGTAGCGCCTTCAGATCTTGCTTGCACAAGAAAATATGTGTTTCTTCTCAACCTGTGATGAGAATAATGGACACCCAAATTCCTTAATAAATAAATTTCATGAATTAAGGTGTCAATGTGCATGCAAAACCAAAAATTTGGACGTAATAATATTATTGGACCCCAATTTAGTTAACTAGATGAAAATAAAACCCTAAAATGGGTGCCACCCAGTCATGCACATATAAATTCGCCACATGCAAGAAAAATTAAGTCATTTTGAGGTCAACTTAAAAGTGAAACTGGAGTTTTAATATTATTTTAAGTTGAGTTCAAAAACTCCTCCATTATAGGGCGGCCAAGTCACTTTAGTTCAAAAAGTTAAAGTTTGACTTTGGGCACCATTACTCCAAACTTTAGAATTTTTTTTGAAAATTCCATTTGCAAACATCACTGAAGCCTATGTTTGATCACTAATTCTGATTGATTGATGTGTCTAGTAGATTGGCTGATAGTTTAATTGAAGAGTAGGATCAAAACTGAAAAGGAGCTCCTTGAGGTCGCAAACCCTAATTCTGACTTCTGAGCCTTCAAAATTATAGGCACCCCTGGCCTCCAAGGGTGCTTTTTCTTATCAGAAAGTCCAAATAGCATGCGTTTTCATCATTTTGAACTTGATTTTGACCTCCCTTCATTCTGCAACTACCGACACTTGACAAAACATTAGAGCTGGTTGATAGGCTCACTATGGAGCTAGCTCATTTCCGAACATGATCTCCTAGAGAGTACAAACCCTAAAACCTTCATTTGATAGGTGAAAATCTTGGGCGCCCAGCCTCCAAGGGCACCTTTATTTCTAGACTTAAACATTTTCACAATTTGTTGATTCCTCATTCAATCTTCGGCTACCGGGTACTGACAAGTCTTCTGACTTGGCTGAGATATGCAATGAAAAGCTAGAAGCATCATAGATAGGATGAGCATTTGAGCTAACCCAAACAACAACATTTGAGGGCTCAAACCCCTAGGCACCCTTGGCCTCCAGGGGCTCTTTTCAATTTTGTACTTAACTGACATTTTTTACCATGATAAAAACCTTACATTTGATTCCTGATTCTAGTAGTTTGGCAACTTAGATTCATCCGCTGATGGACTCATTGAAAATTCTAATCAAGTCTGAGACAAACATCCTAGGTATCTTTTGATCAAAAAATTTTATCTGGTACCTCAAAAGTTTGGATGCCCCTAGCCTTCAAAGGCGCTTTTCTACTCCAATGTTTATCAAAATTTGACCAATTTTATCTCCCTTGTTCTTCATTCAATCTTCAAATTCAGGTGCTAGACAGATTTTCTAGATTGGCTAGTAGGCTCATCACGAAGTTGACAATATTTTGGAGAAGACCTCTTGGAAGTGACAAATCTCAAAAAGATAATCTGAGCCTCAGAAACCTAGGGCACCCCTAGCCTCTAGGGGCTCTTTTATTTCTAGAGTTACAAAAAATTTCATGATTTTCTCCTCAATGAAAAACCTCTCTGTGAAGAAGCATCATTTTGAACATATCTCGCCATAGAATCTTTGTTGGAGCGTTTTAAGCTTATATTTCGACATCTAGTATTTGGCCATCTACCATTGACGACCTCAAAGGTCCTAAATTTTCTCCAAAAAAGTGAAAACAACCCACTAGACTTAAATTGATTTTTTCTTGATTTTGACTTCACCACTGTTATCATGAAGTGAAATAAGCCAATCAAAATAATTTTCAATCAATTCTGGCAAGATCCTATTTTTTAAGGTTTTTCCTAAAAATAGGGGTCCGAAAACCCTAATTTTCAAAAATTTTAGATTTTTCCAATATCTTCTAGATAGTAAACCCATAAAAATCCCATACTTCGTTTTCCCAAAAACTGACTTTTAATGGCAATTTTACAAGGTTTAGAGCATTTTAATCAAAATGCCTTAATGAAGCAAAAAAATTGTTTTGGGTACAACACTTTTCATATTCCAGAGGCCATATCTTGGTTGTACAGTGGTCTTTTCCAATGCAATTTTTTTGGAAACGGGGAATAATTTCAAGCTCTTCGTGGTGGTGTAGGTTTTTTCTAGTTTATACTTCTGGTTTTTTTGGAATTCTGTTTTCTCAGTGCTGTTGTTGTTCAGTTCTCATTTTGGAGACTTCGACAAGTCATATCTTCTGCATCTAGACACATTTTTAGGTGTCTTTTTTTTGTAAGTGCATGTTTTTTTGTACTTCATCATGGCACTATTAGCTTCCTCTTTTTCAGTCAAAGAATTGTATTTTCAGCATGTAGTCCTTTTTTGGACATTATGGGCTCCAATTGTATGCACTTGTTATTATGCAAATGCACTGAAATAAAGTGCCTCTATATTTCACATGATTATGGGATCTTGCACATCACTTTGTGCCTTATTTTACTCACACTATGTTATAAAGTGTCATGGAGGGGTTTGATGTTTTTCCTTTGTTTGAAATCATACCTTTGTCAAGTGAGTGCCACTTCCATGGCAATAGCCTCATGTGTATGTGCCTTTTGTTTGCACACCCTTTATATGTGTTGGTACTTTCTTGTTTGCACATTCAAATGTTCCTGATTCTTCTACATGCACTTCTTTCTGGCATTTAGTTTCAGTGTACCTATCACACCTCTCCCTTTTCAGCATTATGGGGGGTTTCTATTGTTGGTGCTAATGCTTCTTTGGTTGCATGTTGGAGTGAGCTATGTATACAGTATTTGTTCCTATGTACTTTCAGATGTAGCATACATCAGTGGATGGTTACTTGCATTTCGGTGAGATGGATCATTTACCATATGGACTATCTTGCATTCCTATTTCTGGAGGTTCTTGTTTCAGCATTATAACAACCATTCTTCGACAATGTTTGTAGCTTCTTCATGCTTTAGTGGTGTTTTTTTTGTTCATCCTTTATTCCTATCTTTTGGGACAACATTGTCTTGTTTGGAGGCTTCTTCAGTCCTTCACTTGGCTTTCATCTCTTTTTGGAGTGGAATTTTCCCATGAGGTTTTCTCTATTTCTCCACATTATAGAGATCTTCTGTTTGTATATGGGTACCTTACATGGCCTTGTTTGTCAGGACCCATCATGTATTCTTTATTTTTAGGGTTTTTAGCTACTCCCTAAGTTCATCTTAAGGGGGGGTGTTAGAGTAATCATGCATTAGCTAATAATTAATTAATCTTTAATTGATTATTAGTCTAATTAATTCTCATGCATTTAAGCTAAACTTAGGAGTTATTTTATGCTTTATTAGTTGAGCTAATATTAAATCATTATGTCTCATCTCATGTGATGTTGACACTTGTCATGATCTGATCCCTTTCTCATTTAGGGTTTTTCTCTTATAAGCACTCAACCCTCTTTGTAATTATCTTGAGCTTTCATATCATCTTGAGAGTCTCTTGCTTATGTAGCTTTTTCTTGTTGAGGAATATTGCATATATTGCTTGCAGATCTCTTGCATGGAAGGTGTGTTTGTTTGTTGTTTGATCTTGTGGTTCATGGTTTTGTGCTTGTTTCACAATTCTAATAGAAAATTGTGCAGAGCAGGATGAATAACCGAGTATTCCTTCTTGTCTTTTTTATGCCTTGCATTATTGATGCAAATGACTTGACCTTACCACATTACCAATTGGACCTACCATATGCATGTGCTCCATTGCACAAAGAAGATGTCAACCTACAAAGGAAAGAGAATCTGCTACACAATATGGAAGATAGCTACAAGATTGAAAAATATAGCACCATACTTTGATGTTGGTCCTATCCTTCTCAATAGACATGATGATGAACAAGATTGTGAAGTTGTTGATAGTCTCTTTTTTCTTACTCCTATTGAGGATATGAATGAACAATCAGGTAAATGAGGTGACGTTCCAACTAATGTATATGTGCAAATCAAGGAAGATCTTTAGGACACATCATTCTTATAAATTCCAAGATTTTATGATCCTTCTTAGCCCTTTCCCATTTTTTCTTCATCCTCTATTGTTACTACTATTGTTCTTCATCATAATGAACATGGGTATGAGAATCCTAATGCACTTATAAGTAAGTCATTACATGATGAAAAATGGAGATGTGTGTCATGGATTGATACGATAACATCCAAAAAGGCTACTAGTATGAGATACTTATCATGAATAAGTGGATATGACAATCATATTAGTTCCTTTAGTGCACATAATGTTGCATGTCGTTGAAGTCCCTTCAAAGAAAAATGAACTCAATGAGATAACTTTCATGTATGCATCCACATTGTGTAGCCTCAAGTATGTTCCAAGGTTTGAACAAAATATATTTTTTCTAAAGAACATGAAATATACCCCTAAAAATAATGATGATCAATAAATAACATGATCTTTAGCTCCAAATAAATGCATTGATACATATTGGTTCACTATGGAAATATCTTAATGGGTTGTTTCTCATATTGGAGAAAATTAAATATGGCTTTTGGAATGGCCATATGTAGCTTTTCAAGAGAATAAAGACAATGTACACTAATTCAAGAGTTCACCTAGTATCATGTGAAGTTGTTGGTTCATGACACTATGGATCATGCCTTGTGTATATCTTGTGTCGTGTTTTCTATGTGGTGTTTCCTTTTGCAACCTTGGCACTTGTAGGTCAAGATGAAGTTTGATTGTCCTAATCCCCTCTTTGTGTCCCATTTTTGTGGTCTAATCTCAAAGATTTATATTCTCATTATGCCCGCAAGAGGCACATGTCCCCAACTAGAGCTAGTGTTGAGACTCAATTTAATAGTGTTAATTTTTTTTTATCAAGTATCATCCTCTTTATGCATTTGGGTCTTATTTATCCCATTATTTATAATTAGTAATAAATATTTAAATGAATATTCATTTTCCTAATTTTCCCAATTGTTGTTCTTCATCATCTCCCACATGCTTATCATAATTTTGAAGTTGCAAAACATTGAGAAATTCCCATGTCTATATGTGTTTTGGTCATATTCATATATTTTCTAGAGTTTTAGATTTTCCCTACCTAGCATTCATTTCATCCAAAATCTACATTTTCCTTTGTCTGTATTAGGATATCAAACCTTCTCATGCTAACACACCTTTCCCTATTTATGGGTGATCCCACAATAATGGGTTACACTTTTTGGCCAAACTTGACATTGAAATCAACATTTTTCACCAAATCTTCACTTTCTTACACCTATAGCAGCTAAACCATTAATAATTTGAAGATGAATCAAACTAGTGATTTGTGAGATTTTGTGTGTAGATTCTAATTATATTTTTTAAAAAAAATTAAAAAATAAATTGTGAATCCTTTAATGTAATTTTTAATAACTTATTTTTTCTACTAAACAACATTTTAAAAAGTGATGTTTACTTCAGACCACATAACTTTTTTTTATAGAAAGGATACAATTCTAATTTTTAAAATGCATATTTGTCACACCAATATCTAGTGCATGAATATTTTTTCATAATTTTTTGTTACATATTTTTTTAATTAATTTTCCAAGTCAAAGTAATTATAATTTGGATAGAGGTGTACTTCGAATAACATAACTTTTTTTGTATGCATTTGAATTAACTTATTATTTTTTTGTTGGAATAAGGACATCAATACCTAGTGCACGTGTATTTTTTTTTAAAAAAATTCTCTATTTTCCTATTTTTTTGTATGTGTGAAACAAAGAACTTGATGTTCATTGAAAAACCTACATTCACAAGAAATAAAAATAAATATAATAATAAAATTAAATATATTTAAAATTATACTTTTTGGGAAGCTTATAATAAGGGCTACATACTTACAAAAAATAAATTTTAAATGAATTCATTTGATAGCCCAAAAGGTAAATCAAAAGTGGTTTTTTATCAACATTTTGATAGGTGTAGAGGAGACTCCATTATAACTACATGGTTTAAAACTAACGGGGTTCTATCCAAGGGGGTTTGATCAAACCCTCTTTAATTAAAATCATTTAAATGGAACCTTTAAAGGCTTAAATCATTATATTTTCCAAAAATATGCGATTTCAAGAAAAAATCAAGATGTCTCAGATAGTGTAACCCATTATTGTGGCAACACCCAAAACCATCACTCTTTCCTTTACCTTTGTCAAAGTCTCAAACTTTTTCTTACTAGAATTTTATTCTTCTAACCCATGCACTCTAACACTTTTCACTATGTTACCTTTCATTGTCAAAGCTTTGGTCATCCTCTTTGTCACATGACTTGTGATATGGTTTTCCTAATATCTTGATCCTTGTCTCTTGCAAAATCCCTTCATTATTCCCTTTTCCTTCACTTCCTCTCTTTTGTGGGATTTTGACTGAGATCTAAATTATTCTCTTTCCTCCCATCCTATTATCTACTTCCATTCCCAATCCTTGCAAACCTTTGTTCTCTTCTTCATTATTTCACTCTTGTGTATTTTTGAGTTGGATCTAGATATTTCCCCCCCTTTCACTTCATCCACCTAGAGCATCTAATTCCTCAATATTTTCTTTCAAATTATCTATTTACTCTCTTGTGAACTCTCCACATCCATCCAATCTCCCACTCTCTTCTACCTATGGGCCTTCCTTCTATTCTTGCAAGTCCTCCATTTTTTCCCTTTTGCAAGATTTCCTAGCACATCCAGGTATTTGGAATATTTACAAGTACCATATTCCATATCCACTTCCATCATCAACTTTTTATCCATTTTTATATTCCTTCTAAGTCCATTCTATAGACATTCTTCATGTTACCATATTTTTTAGTGTCATCTACTTCCCAATCAATTCTTTTTTTTTTATTCAAGGGGTAAACACTTTTGAGCCAGAGCTATGAATCAAAATACAACCACTCAACAATACCACCCCAACAAGGTTTGAACCTTGGTGGCAAGAACAATGATGCCACCATTAAACCATCACACCATGCTAATATCAGCACTTCCCAATCAATTCTTGACCTCCACTTCTACATCAAATTTTTACAAATGTTTAGTGTGCTTTCTAACATTTATTACTTCCTATGTAGAGGTTATCTTGATTTCTAGACATCCATCTTCTCTACTTGGAAATCTAGTCCTAATGTTCAATCTTGCATCCATTTCCCACTTTCCTCCCTAACATTTATGTTGTTCATCTTGTCTATTTGTGATTTTTTGATATGCATCTAAACTTCTTTCATGCATCCAATTTGAAATATCCTATTCCACTTGAAAATATTGCATCCTCCTCTACACCTCTAGTCCATTATTTTTTTGTAATTCTTCCAAAAAGCTTTCAATTTGCTCTAGCCATTTTCAAGCCTACCCAAAACCACCATAAATGCTCGAATAGACCTAGGTACAACTACCAATTTGGCTTTTCTCATGCACAAAATATTTCTCATCCCAAGGGCACAAATCCATTATTCAAAATCAATGGTGAATGATGAATGGAACCATGTGGTCATGGATGTGATGGTTGGAATTTCATATGCAGGTAACCCTTCACCTATTTTAGTTGCCATTTTAATATATTTTATGGCATTTTGACTTGCTCCACCTATAGCACTAATGACATCAAATTCTCAATTGAATTCTCATGAGGATTCAAGGACCAAAGTTATTTATATAAATATCACTTTATTTATCATTGAAATGGTCAATCATCTCTCCATTTTCATGCAACTACAATGCTGAGAAAAATATAAGGTTTCAATCCTTGCATGTTCAATCACCATTAGAATAGTCAATTTTTCAAATTACAAGGTAGCTATCATGTAGAAAATATTTGTAATTGAATGTCCTTGGCTAGGTGTAAGTTTTCAAGAATATTTCCAAATGACAAAGTGTGGAAAATTCTTCTTAGCTAAGGATTTTCTCTTGCCACACTTGCTAGTTTGAGTGTAAAATTGATTTGATAAGTTTCACATCACTTTAATACAATGCAAACATTGTGTGTAATGGTGGATTTCTTAAAATTTTGAGAAGGATTATTAAGCATGTTTAGTTGTTGATGTCATATATATTTTATCATTTCTATGAGTTGTGTCTTCTAGTTGAAAGTGACTCTATAACCCAATATAAGGCACCAATCCTAGTACAGTCAAAATGACTAATATCATTAACAAAAAGTTTAGGATAATGAATTAGTTCATATGCATTTCATGATTTAGTGTTATATCTAGGGAAATATTTTCAACAAGCCTTAGCAATTTTATCTTAGAGAATCATGTCCTACATTTATGCATCAACTTAATATAGGTTATAGTAGTAGGTTAGTGTTTGATCTAGTGATATAATTTGGTATAAAATCATACATTTGGATACTACCATTGTTTTTTATCTTATATATCTTTATTTGTGATTAAATATTTTTAAAAGGTTGCCTCTAGGAATACCCTCATAGGTCTAGTTGAGCCTAAAGTGGAGGAGATATTATCCATTCTAAAAAATTATCCTATCATCACTTGCTCTTTGTTGATGAGTTAGTCTATCAACATTTAGGAAAGACATATATACCTATCCTTGAAGTGGATTCATCCCTCTAGAATTGTGAGTACCAATTTTGGGACCCAACAAATTGGAAGGGGAAGCTAATACTAAGAGTTTTGAGAAGGGAAAACCTCCACCTTAGCTAGTGAGGAGATTCAATAAAAAACGAAGGAAAATAACGAGGTATATCCCACTTGATTTTTGATGTTTTTTTGTTTTATCCATTATCATGAATAATCCTAGAAATATGGTGGAAATGGAGTTGTAAGATAGTGAGTCCTAAAAATTGGTCATGGATGATAAGATGGTATTTTTGAATAAGAACACATACACCTTATTTAAATTCCAAAAGAAAAGAATCTTGTTGATTCTAAATGGGTCTTCATGAAAAAATTAATTCAAAGAACAAAGTTGAGAAGTACAAAGCAACGTTGGTTGCGAAAAGGATACTCCTAGGTTGGAAGAACTAATTTTGGAGAGATTTTTCTCTAGTAACTAAGCTTGCATCCATTAGATGTTTGATATTTGTTGTTGGATCATTTAATGTTGAGATCGATAAAATTGATCTAAAAATATTCTTTCATGTCATACCCCAAGTACCATGTGGTAAAAGATAAGGATTCATTGTTTTGTAAATTGAACAGATATTTTTGTGGTCTTAAGTAATCACTAAAATGTGGTATTATAAATTTAATTCTTATGCTTTGAGGTTAAGATTTGTGAGGTCCAAACCATATCGTGTTTATTATAAACATGATGGTGATCATTTTATTGTTATTACTTTATGTGTTGATGATATGTTGATTCTTGGTTTTCCACATTGATCAAACCATAAGCAAATATTATCATTAAACAAAATTGATACAATTCTAAGTTTATCTTCTATATATATCAAAGCGCCTTGACATATATGATCATAAAACTAAATAGACATATTTTTTAGGATTAAACTTAATAAATCATCATTGTTTTCATGGGATAAATGTGATTTTTCATAGATAAATAAAAAAGCATATCAATTCAACAATCTACAAATGTATGCATTTAACATATTACAATTAACAACACATATAATCAGTTATCCAAAATCACCCTTACAAACATCAATTTTTCCATCGATCACTTGGATTCAAATTATCCATTGTCTCTACTCAAGGAAGTGGCTAGGTGGAGGAATCCCCACAATGATCACTTGACCATTAATTCTTTTGACACGTGGGTTGATGATTCCTCTTAGGATGATAAATTTTCTCAAGTGTTGGGTTTTCTCTTCTCGCTACCATAACAAGTCACATTCTTGAGGGGGTTTTCATGTGGTTAATGCATCTCTAAAGAGTTTTTCTCCTACAACTCGTTCAACTCCTATTGGTGAGTCCCACCTAGCTTATGATCTGATTACTTAAATTCTCATTTCTACTATTCCTATTATACCCTCAACTTCAATATGGCATGCATTTGCTCCTAGGGTGGTTAATCATAAATTGGTATCTCTAACTAGGCATTCCTCTATTTATGTTGCACCCATGAATAAACCCTAAGTGGAATCTCCTTCTCCTATGTATGAGGACTTAGATGATAATATCTCTAAGATAATTATTCAAAGGTGGAAGGAAGGTCTTCTCAAATATATCCCAATCATACACCAACATTAAGAGTGTGAGGTTAAATAATGTAGGTCCTAGCATTGTCTAGGTTGGATCCTTGGGTACTATTTTTTGTTTGTCAACTTTGTTGTATTTGTGTTAGATCTTGCTTAGTAGCTTGATTGTAGTTGTAATGTTTGTCTCATACAGAAAATTGTTGTGTAGGATTTGAGCTATTGTATATGATGTATAGATTTTATGGTCCCTTCAAAATCAAATTTTCCTAAATAAAATATTCCACATTTGAAAAATGCATTAAATAAAGATTAAGAACATGCATATTGACAAAGAAAATAACACATTGATTACTTTATTGATAATAGATCAAATTGTACAATACTTATACATGAATTGGATAGCCAACATCTATTTATTACACCAATGAAGTAGAGGTGAAAGTAAGGTATAACTAGGAGTAACAAATAATTAACTCCAAAAAATAAAATTTACACAACTAAATTTAGTAGTAATTGATTAAGCATTAGGATTGACTCGTCTTTAAATATTTTATCACATAGATAAATATATAACTATGCATGGACCTATCTACATTTGTATCAATCATTTGCATAATAATAAAATGCTAACATAAGAAATAACAAAGAGCATCTTTTTGAAATGCCTCTCCCACTTGATGTCAATTCCCTACTCAACACTAAAATCCTACTAGCAAATGGTGTTTACTTGGTTGGTGTTTCCCCTTTTGGCATTATAGGACTTGTGACTGGGTGTTGCCACAATAGTGTGTCTCACTTCTAGGACATCTTGACTTTTGGCTAAAATAACATGTTTTTTAGAAAATTTAATGACATAAAACTTGAAGGGTTCCATGTAAAGGGTTCTAATTGAAGAGGGTTAGATAAGACCCCCTTAGATCCCCCCTTGGATGGAACCTCTCTAGTCTTAAATCATACCCTCAATGGAGTCTCCTTCGCACATATCAAAATATTGACAAAAACCCATTTTTTCTTTACCTTTTGAGGGATCAAATAAAGTCATTTAGAAATTATATTTTGTAAGTATGTAGCCCTTATTATAAGTTTTCCAAAAAGCATAATTTTGATTATTTTAAATTTTATTATTATATTTATTTTTATATTTCTTGTGAATGTAGGTTTTTCACAAAACATCAAGGTACTTTTTTCACACATGCAAAAAATAGAAAAATAGAGAAAAAAATCTAAAAAATATTGTGCCTTAGGTATTGATGCCCTTGTTTCAACAAAAAATAATAATTGAATTTCAATACATACAAAAATAGTTATTTGTTATGACATACACCTATGTCCAAATTATAATTACTCTAACTTCCAAAATTAATTAAAAATGTATATACAACAAAAAAATATGAAAAAATATCCACACACTAGATATTGATTTTACAAATCTATATTTTAAAAATTATAATTTATCCTTTCTATAAAACGAAGTTATGTGTTACAACATAAATGTCGCTTTTTAAAAATGTTGTTTACTATAACAAACAAGTTATTAAAAGATAAATAAAAAATTCACAATTTATTTTTGAATTTTTAAAAACAAATATATTTAGAATCTGCACAAAAATCCTCACAGATAACTAGTTCACATCATCTCCAAATTATTAATGATTTAGTTGTTATAGGTTTCATAAAGTTCAAATTTGGTGAAAAATATTGATTCCAATGTCCTACTTTGGCCAAAATTCAGGACCTGATGTCAGTTATTAGTGAGGTTTGTTCTCTTGGTTTTAGTTCAATCTGTGTTATTTCACAGTCCCAGTTGTGGACCATTGTGATCTCAGCTGAGCCAGTGGGGTGTCATTCAGGGATGTGCTGATGTTGGGCCCTCAATTCTGTGCTGTGGTTCATGGCGATGTGCCTATCTTTATACGAAGGCGCAGGAATCGCAGGCGCAATTCTGTTCAGCCGTCAAAATGGGGCTGGTTCAAGGCATATAGTTGTATTGAAGCTGAGTCTGTAATGAACAGACTTCTAATAAAAAGTCTTGATCATGAAATCTCAGGCACTGGGTAATTGACACAGTCTTTTGATTTTCAGCAATGGTTAAACAAAGCAAATGAAGTATTCAAGACATAACCTGAGGTTTACATGAATTAATTAGATTCTTTCATATATCACTTACTAATCACCACCAAATGAGATCAATTCACAAGACTATCGAATCCAACACAAAGGTTGGTTTACAATCTTCTTCTTTTATTGATCAGATTTCATTCACAAAGCATGAACACAAAGTTTCACATTTT